>CAKAOH010025900.1:0-19161 GCA_916701665.1 Sebastiscus tertius | reverse complement strand
TACATACAATAAGTAAAGATACTAGAGTAAAGAAATGTTTATACAGAGCTGTGTACCCCTGGCAACATTGTGAAAAAATATATAATTAAAAATGGGTAAAGTTGTATTACTATTTTCTGTTTTCTGGTGTTTATCAATAAACCAAGCCTAAACACATACATGTAAAGGAAGAGCAACCAATTCAAATGCAGGATATAATCTTCAACTGTCTAAGAAGCTGCACATTTCTGTCATGTTAATTGATACCTCGCGCAGAAGGAAATGTGTGTAACCAAACAGGACGTCCTCCCTCCAGTCTGAGAAATCCAGTAACAGGCTCTGCAGGGAGTTCTGAGAAATGAGTCGAAGCTCGTCGTCCATGTGCACCGTTAGTCTGAGGGGGATATATGACAACACATGAACAGAGTTGAATAAACAAGATCTTGTTGTGCGACCTCACTGGTGGAAAGAGAAACCTCTTCATAGGGGGTTCCAACACAAATGACTTCAAAAAGTATTACAAAAATGATCAGTGATAACTCAACAGAATAGAGCTTAATGTAAATGCGGAAGCCCTGAAAGGCAAGCGAGAAAAAAAAATTCTGGTGATGCATTTTCTAAGTCTGATCTAAATTGTTTTTTTTCTCCTGTGTTTATGACTTAAGAACAGGTGGAAAAAATGTTTTGCCAGGATAATCTTTCTGACGGCTGGGCCACACAGGGAACTTCAGCAGTGCATAGCGGCTGCAGAACCTGTTTTTTATTTCAGCATCCATGTTAACAGGTTAGAGCAGCCACACAAACCCGCGTGAGCAGTGCAGCTCAGGCGTGGCTCAGCTGCATGTCAGCTGCATCTCTTCTAGAGATTCGCAGTTCATGGCAAAAATAGACAATAAAAGTGTTCTTTTGACAGTATATTGACATCAAACAGCAACATTTGTCAGGCTTCAATGTCTGTATCTGTAGAATGTGTTACATGAAAAAAAGTAAAGATTTGTTTTTAACTCAACACTTCCTGCATCTGAGAGAGCATTTTTTCCTGTGGACAGAATTCCTTCATTTATTAGCAGGAGGCTTTTATTTTTGAAATATTTATAAGACAGTGTTGTAGAAAATGCAGTGACTTGCAAGGCTCCATGAATGAATAAGGTACCGGATTTTAATTGTGGATTATTACTATTATTTACAAAAGAGCACATTCTTCTTAACCTTTTTCTGTCTAAAATAAATATAAATTACATTTATAATGAAATAAAATGGCAATTATGAAAGGCAAACTCAATGTAGAAAGAAAGGGCTGGTGAAAAAAAATCAGGTGAAAAAAAAATCTTAGAAGAATGAACCTGACAATTTGTTTTTCACCTGTTTTCACAGATGAAAAAAAAGTAACTTCGAAAAATTATCCTGGCAAAACCTTTTTTTCATCTGTTCTTAAGTCATAAAGACAGGAGAGAAAACAATTTGGATCACACTTAGAATATGGATCACCAGAATTTTATTTTCTCGCTTGCCTTTCAGGGCTTCCGGAGGTAATAGCATGTTAGCCGTCCTGTCTCTAACTCACCGTGAGAGCAGGTCAATGAGCTCAGGTTTGGACATGGCATCAGGAAGGATACGAGGAATGGCAGCCACACATGTTCTGAACAGATCGATTTTAGGCTTCCTTTCACCACTGTCAAAGACGGAGGGGGATGTTAGGCACGCTAACACTTGCTTAAGGCAGGGAAAGTTAGCCATTTGTAACTCAAAATACAGGTAAGTCATGTTTGCAAAAGATGTATCAACTATAAACATGCAAAAGATATGTATCACATATCATATTTATCAGGCCTTGTGCCAAAAGCTCATACTAAAATAGCATCATTTCAAATACGCAACATTTATTTTCTGTGCTTCTTGTGCTTTACATATAGCATCAAACAGAATAACCCTCAGCTGCACTTTGTAGTTACGTACGTGATCATGTCCTCTGGTTCTTTGTTGAGCATCTGGACGCTGGTGAGCATCATACAACGACCCACCTCCTTGTCCAAGTGTCTCAGGATGTTGTCCAGAGCCTTTCTCACCTGGGAGTAGTACAAGGACATGCCTGTGGAGAGACAGTACATGGAGTTTAGAGACTACATTCAAGTTACACTATCTTGAATGCCTACAGACACACACACACACACAGACCTATTAGTTTGGCTTCCTCTTCAGTAAGCGTCTTGCTGAGATAAGTTTTCTTTTTCTTCAGAGAGTTTCCAGAGGGCAGAGTGGCTCCTGTGTTGGGCATGGGAGGCTCTCCGTCCTTCTGTTGCAGAGCATCTGCTATCACCAGGAACGCCCGGAGACCTATGTTCATACGCTGGAACACAGATAAAGCACAGCATCCTCACTGTGTGTCTGTTTGTCGAGGGCAATGGCAAATTTGTAGCAGGGAATATGAGTAAACGCACATCACCAGGCAGTGCTTACACTCTGACATGCAGAATTCATATGCTGGAAGACACAACAGAATATTTTCTACTGTGTATGAATATTTATGTGCGATGATTATTGTTTTAAAACATTCAATAATTCAGCGCCTCTCAATAAAGGATTTGTTTTTCTATTCAGAAGTGATCTTACAGTGTCTGTAATTTACTTCTAATACATGAATACAATATGATTAATGGTTTATATATTGTAGTCTGAAAATCCTGATGTCTTCCTGAAATTGTAGATATTTTGGAATTATTCATAACACACTATTGTGAGTGTTTATAATGTTTTATTGTGGTTAAAAGAGTATTCAGATCAAAACTAATGCAGTAGAACCAGAGATACTATCTTTTTTATTCCATGCATATTTTTTTCCTTGTCAAAACCTGGCGCCTACATTACCCACAATGCAACTAGACCTTGGTTGGAGATTCTGGAGTGTTATGCTAGTAGCAGGTAACTTAGCCTTGAGCCGCTAGCCTCAAGCAGAGATGAGGAGCGGGCTACAGAGTTCTGGTAAGCTCACTTCTTTCTAACTCCACACCTCCAGATTAATTTCATTTTCAAACTTGTAGTCTTCATGATGGAGTTACCCTTAAATCTGTAGTGATTTCAATGATTTGTCTCTGATCGTATGACCAGAATCCTGTAATCACATTGCATATAATCAACCCGGAGTGCATATCTTTACTACAGCTGAAAAGGATCCTTATTCAAAGCACCAACAGAGAGCATACAGTTCTTCACCTTCCTCGCTGACTCAGGACTACAAATAAAAACTGGAATGCTCATCCTCGTAACATGGCCAGGGGATACACTGTTGATCTGTGTGCGATTGTGTGCACACGATTGAATGTCTGTGTATGCTCTCTTTACCTCTGGGTTGAGACTGAAGGCTTTGGCAGGTTTCCCAACACTCAGCAGATCAAA
Organism: Sebastiscus tertius; assembly: GCA_916701665.1. Taxonomy (NCBI): domain Eukaryota; kingdom Metazoa; phylum Chordata; class Actinopteri; order Perciformes; family Sebastidae; genus Sebastiscus; species Sebastiscus tertius. The sequence goes on along the minus strand of CAKAOH010025900.1, from coordinate 15,789 downwards.
TATGATCTCCTTCATGGCGAAATCCAGTCTCTCCTGAACAGAGGACAAACAAAGCGATGTTAACAGGATTTCAGAGTTAATGACAAATAACACTTGGAAAGATATGTAAGGACAAGATAATGTATGGATATAATACATTTTTTATTATCTATTTATGTGTTATTTACACTAAATGTCTTATATGCAGTTTGGTAATCGTGTGTTATCGGAGCAACTGTGGGAGTAGGTACTGAAATTTTATATTTTTAACCTCTAACCAGTTTCTGCAACTCTGTCAGCTAAGCATTTTTGATTAACCGGTGTTTGTGTTTTTCTCAGTGATAGCGGAGAGAAGCACAGAATAAATCTTGGAAGTTGGCACATTGTTGGCTCCACACTAAACACAACAACCCCCCACTTCATTTCTCATGACCTGAGGCAGAAAGGAGCAACCTAGATGTGTGCGCAAATGTGATACACACCTGTGCAATAAACTGGATAATCTTGACGAAAATATTCAGGGGCATGTCTCTGGGCACGACGCTCCGACTCCCTTTGGGGAACAGAGTGGAGGTGATGGATGTCAGACGGCTGTGGGGAAGAAGGAGAGACGAGAGAAAGGAGACACAGGCAGAGAGGGGAGGGAAAGTGTCGAGAAATAAGTTAAGTACCTCAGCAAAATCATTACATGTTTCTCTTTTTATAAAGGTACAGTGTGTAGGATTTGGCAACATCTAGCGGTGTGGTTGCAGACTGCAACCAATTGAGTACCCCCTCCGCTTACTCCTCCCTGTCCAAGACTGCGGTAACGTGAGCCGCCAAGTGCAAAACCGTGGTGACGCACCATAATAACACTACTTTAGGAGCAACTGAAGTCAGACGGCGGCTGGAGCTACGGTTTTGCAATCTGTGGCTCACGTTACCGCAGTTTTGGAGAACAAGCAAGCGTGTCGGAGAAGTACGGTGGCCTTCAGGTAACGTAATGATGCTAAAGGCTCTCTCTAGAGCCAGTGTTTGGTTTTGGCTACTGTAGAAACATGGCGGAGCAACATGGCGGACTCCATGAAGAGGACCCGCTCCCTATGTAGCTAACAAAAACACGATTCTTAGATTCAGGTGATTATATGCTAATGAAAACATAGTTATGAATATTATATTCCATTTCTGCCAATAAATCCCCCGAAATGTTACACACTGTTCTTTTAAGATAATAAATAATTTCCATGTTAATCTTAAAGGTCCCATATTATGCTCATTTTCAGGTTCATGCTTGTATTTTAGGTTTCTACTAGAACATGTTTACATGCTTTAATGTTCAAAAAACACATTATTTTTCTCATACTGTCTGTCTGAATATACCTGTATTCACCCTCTGTCTGAAATGCTCTGTTCAAGCGCATTTCAACGGAATGGCAACGGAATTACGTTTCTAAGCAACAGCTTGGGTCCATGTATACTTCCTGTCAGCTGATATCATTCACATACACTGTAAAAGGAAATAAACTGGGAAACATTTAGTATGTTTGTTTAAAACTGTGTAATGGTCTAAATATTGTATATTTGTGACATCACAAATGGACAGAAATCCTGACGGCTTGTTTCAAACGCACAGTTTCTGAATACGGGCTGTGTGTATTTCTCTGTGGATTAGGTGTTTCAATACTTTCACAGTATGTATATAGAAAACCTGCTTTATAATATAAAAGACATGAAAATCTCCCTTTTTACAATATGGGACCTTTAAGAATAATATACCAAACTAATCTACCACAACAATGCTTTGAATTTCACAGTTAGAGTGTATAACTGAGATTTGAAGGAAATCTGCTAAAACGTTTCATCACAAATGTTACAGCACAAAGAGAGTTTGTTCAGGACAATTATAACAAGGTTTCACAATATAGTAAACATAAACATATTGATGCTAAAAAAGTTCATCTTGTTGATCAGAAATATAACAACATGGGGCTGTTACCTCTGTGTTCCAGTGTTGCTCTCGCACTTTATTCGGATCATGTAGACCCACAGCAGGCGGTAGAGTGATTCGAGAGCCACGCGTGCCATCTTGGGATCTTTATTCTGCATTCAGACAGAGATTTATTGTGTTTCACCAGGTCCAGGTGCACTATTTCACATACCTACATCTCACAAAAATGTTTCACAGGGCTTCCTCTCAGCCAAAAAGACATACCAAGACAGGTATTCCTCACATATTGTACCTTGATTTATTATATGCGCTACATACACTGCTTCCTCAGCATGCACAGTGTGATAAGGAATCAAACAGAAGTCTTAATGAGCCCCCGTCAATCACCACGTTCTCAACCTGCGGTGTTTCCCTCGAGGCAATACATACTGATGGTTGATTTAATAGCTGCAGAGGCATTAGGTATTGCTAGTGCAGCAGTGTGGGCATGTGCCATTTGTCGCTTTGTCAAAATCCTTCCCCAGACATTTATTGCACAGACTGCATTGTTTGAGTACAACACTGCTTGTGATCTATTCAAATAACCCCCCACCACCACCTACCTTGAGGTTTGAGAGGCAGTTGTTGAGGAAAATATGCCAGCGGCTGAGGAAGAACTGCTTCTGACTGACACACAGCAGGCAGGTCACCAGAGGATACAGAGCCTGGCGTGGAGAGAGAGAGAGACGACAGACGGGAGACATTTGCATCAGGCACATCAAATTCAAAGTTCATTCATTGAATGTAAATATAAAATGAAGGACTCAGGCTGTCTTCCTCACCAGTTTTCTACACGCATGCAGCTTATTACTTTGAAATTTGTTTTTAGACGCTGAATCTTTTAAACGCACAATATGTATTTTCTGCCGCTAGGGGGCTCTCAATCAAAACAATAACAAAAAGGAGTAGTTTGATGACGGCGTGAAGTGGCGTGGGATCACGGGAGTTGGCGTCTTCACCATTGCCGATGAAAATGGATCTGCTCTGACTCAGGCAGAGATCATGTTCACGGACGAGGTAATGTATAAAAGTCTTATTCACGTTACGTTTAGTCACGTTATGTCATTTCATTCTAATGACATATCCGCGAGAAACTCAACATTAGCTAACATTATGTGGCGAATTTCCGCACACATTAGCTTGGTGGCTGGCATGAGCCACTTGTAGTAAGCTAGATCGACATTGAAATATCATATCAGTGAATAAGGTCTGTACTGGATTACTGTATTGCAAAATGGAATGCAATTAACGAAAAAAATATGCCGTGTGGCAGAAAAAATGCTTATTACTGAGTTTAATTCTGTGACATCGTCTGATTTACACCTACCCTAGGGAATGTGTAAATATTTAGTTGTTACTTAGTGACGTTGTAACATTATCTTACTTATCTCCACGGTGCAACTGCTTTCTATCTTAAAATAAATGCAACAAACGTTCATCCGATCGACTATACAATAGGGCAGCTAGCTACATAGCTGGATAGCCGGCTTCCTTCCTCGCTCTCTGATGTATCATCAGTTGTTTCCTGCGCTTCCCCGGAAATAATAGGAACTAGAAGGGACAACGTGGATATGTCGCCATTGACAGGAGACAAAATAAAATCGCTCCGTTCCCATTAATATAATGGAGGATTTCTGTGGGTGTGAACATTGTTGGAAAGATTTGGGATAATGTAGGTACACTACTAAAAAAATGTATAACATACTGTAGGTAGAGTCATTTTTAGCCATCTTTAGCCATTTCAATGCGGAAATGTTACATAATACACCTTTAATGACGACCATCTGAAATTTCTGAGCTCTTCTTCTATCATTTAAAACCAATTACATTATTTCAGATGAAGCTTTTCACAATCATGTTGCACTTGTTTCAGGCCTCATAAATCCCTCATTAACCTGTTTTTTTTCCCCCTCAATTATCTATGTCTTCCTCTCTGGAATTGAGTCAATTTAACGAAACAAAACACTTATTTCTCCGTGCTTTATCTTTCCACTAGGTTTCATTAGAAGAATAGGGGGAGCCTGACGTTTAATTCATTCATGGACTTCAAGGAAATGTGAACACATTTTTTCCTCCATTTCATGGACAAAATTAAAGCAACAACGTTTTGAGCTAGGGCTGTCCTCGACCAAAGAAAGTCATTGATTAGTTGATTTAATCGACAGATCTGTAAAATTGAGTTTCTCCACAAAGAATCAGACAAATGCACCACTTTGAATGTTGTGTTTACCAGAGATGTGCTCATAAGTTTCTTGCAAATAAGTCATTCAGCATGAAAAAGCGTAAAAAATGACTAATCGACTAAAAAACTCTTAGTCGGCTAAGACCAAAACAGCCGATTAGTCAACTAATCGGCTAAGAGGAGGCAGCCCTAGTTTGAACAATAGACCCATGTCCACCCGTGTAGCAGCCTCCTTCATCAGATTCCTAGTGTGACAATAAACAGGAGCCTAACTCTACATGAACAAAAATACACAATCGGCCTCATAACTTATTTCAAATGAACTGAACAATTCATACGTGTCCCGAACCGTGACTAGTGAACCGTGATACCTGAACCGTTTCATCCTTAATACCAATACACAAGTTTATAAAAAACTTTACAACATATAGTTCACATAGAGGAATGTGTACTTGGTGTCTTGTCTGTTGTGTCAGTCTATCTGGTAGGAGTGTGTAAGTCTGCATGCAGATCATTCTTTAACATGAATGTGAGTCCAGTTACACCCTCGTCATAAATGCTTTTGGAACTAATCGGTTTGAGGAGCGCATGATTTACCTGTCACTCCTTATCAAAGTTGGCATTTGTTATCTGTCTCTCTCGCTCTCAGTTTCTCCTCTCTCTCTCTCTCTCTCTCTCTCAGGTAATGTCAAAGAAAAACAATTACTGAAATGTACCACAGTACTGCCATTCCTATCATGTCTGTCCATTCTGCTCTGACATGGCAGGTTATTGTTTATTTGTGTGCATGCATGCATGGCTGTGCGTAGTTCGTTAAGAAAAAGTGAAAAACAAATACAGTATGTGTGCAGAGAGGTGTGTCAAGCGTTGAAAGCCTGATTTGCTCGGAGTGTTTTGGAGAATCCAGCGAAGGAAATGCGCGTACTGTCTGTCTGCAGCCCCGAGGACAAGTCTGTGTCACAGCAGCAGGAACCCGTCCAACCTTTATCACAAATAGCAACAGCAACCAGCAATAATGCAACACAGCAGCCTGGTGCCATGTTTTGTTATCCAATTTGTCTATCAGGTGGCTGTGGAATACAACCCAAAGGTGGGGCAACATTTAGGAGAAAACTGAAAGGCAATGCCTCAGCAAGCGTTGCTCCACTGGAGTACAAAAAAGCTTCATCTTATCAAGTCATAAAACATTATTTTCTTAAAACCAATGAAAAAAATAGAATGAAAAAGAAATGAAATGAAAGAAACAAGAAAGATTAAGGTAGGTTACGCACGAAAATACATAAAAACAATTAACATGAGTTTGGAAAATACTTGAAACAAATCGATTTGCATTGGAAAGATTTTTTAAAAACGTATTGGATGGGCTGTATATTTCTCGACTGTTGGAACTAAACAACAGTCAAAAAGAAATTTATAGGAAAGATTAGCGAGGAAGCTTCTTGTTACCAGGAAATAATTTAGTTACATTTCGGTAATCCTGCATCCGAGATTGTTGCCTGATCTATTATTTCCTTAACATTAACAGTTAAAACTTTTAGGCAGTGAAAACTTACCAGTCCTGACAATCAAACAGCGATGTTTTGCTTGTTTATGTCGGAACACTATCTTAATAAGGGAGAAGTACTGATACCTAATTTGCTGATTCCCCTGCCTGTTTTTTCTGCCGTGGACAAATATTTCCCATCTGGCACTGCTACAAAAACTAGCCTGTGTACTGCATACTGCACTCTTGCCTCCTTTCCATAGAGGAATAAAAAGCCCACATGTTGGAGAGTTACACTAAGTGCTTTCACCGATTGCTGTTAATGGAGAGGAAATGAAGAGAGATGCAGAGCAGAGATGAAACAGAATATGAAGAGAAACTTACCAGAGAGTGTTTCTTCCTAGAGGACAGGTCCAGTGTGGTATCGTACAAGCTTTCTACGAAATTTCGTAGACACGGTACGTTCACCTCGTTCTTCACAGTCTGGGGGAGGACGAATGAGCCAAAAGTTAGTTTAGAGAAGTGTTTTTACAAGACTCAAACCCTACCTGATGCATACAGACAGACAGACAAGACACTATGTATTCAGTTCAGGTTACGATTTAGATTATTCTGTAAGGGATAATGTACAGCGGGCTGGTCATTGTCGTGAAATAAACCCCGACAGGGCGATGTGGCACCGACCCTGAAGGGGTTTATTTACAACAATGACCCGTTAGCTGTACATTATCCCGCTTATTACACGGCTACTTACTAAAGAAATCAATAATTTGACACATTAAATGGTCCGCCAGAGTCCGACATCAGACCTGCGCCCATAGCAACGGTCTGTTATACATAGCAACGGTCTGCTATAAAGAAATAACAGACTGTAGAATGCCGTGATTGTTGAATACTCAATTCTGATTGGTCAAAGTCGTGTAATAACAAGTTATAAACATCATATATTTAGAACAGCAGGATGACAGACATACTTTTTATTTAAAGCTACTACAAGGTGTGTTGATTGTGGCACCGATGACAAGCATTAAGAATAACTATACAGAAATAGCCAATCTTCTTGCTGATGGTCTTGTTTATTTATGTCGTAGGTCATATAGGGTGTGACTGTTTCATAACCAGTTAAAAGTTCCTCAAAGTAACTTTAAAAAGACAAACAATAAGACTCTGTCTTAAAATGAATCCAAAAGTGCACTGAGTGGTGTTCTCAGCAGTAAGATAAAATGCACTTACAGCAGCTACAGGTACAAGTATCTCCACGAAGAGGCCGGCTAATGAGTGCTTAATGTCTTTATCCTTCACTTCCAAGAAATACTGCGCGCACTCCTGAAGAAAGAAAGAGAGTCAGAGACAGTTAGAGAAAACAATGTGTGTTCATGATAATTCTGCGAATGCAAAGTCACCGCTTCTAAATAATCCCTGTATCGCATATGGGTGAAGGAAATGAGAAACATTCTCACCCCTGCAATTACCATCAAAGGCCCAATAAACAAACACTTTACTCCTAATTGCGTCAGTGGAAACGTCTCGGTAGTCGATAGGATAGCTCTTTGATAGCACTAAACTGCTTCCGGACATGAATGTATGCAGAGAAAAGAGCACGTCAGTCCTGTAAACACTCCTTGAGATTCCTAAACCAGAGCCTCTTTACAACTCGCTGGCATGTAAACAACAGGTTAAGTGATGTCAGCTCTACCTGCATAAACTGGAAGGAGGCTTCGAAGTCTTCCACCGGATACATTTTGATGCGGAAGAACTTGAGTCCCATGATGAGGCTGATGGTGGACTGGATGACGTAGGGGCTCTGCTCCTTCTGTCTCAGCTCCTTCAGCTCGGAGATGAACTTCTTCCTCACTGCTGGGAACCTGCCGGGGAAAATGGCAAACAGATGTGAACAGGCGCTCTATTCTCTGGAGTGTTAGGAAATGTTTTCATACCCAGATCTCAGCTGGTATGGTTTGTAGAATTACTACAACAAAGCAGCAACATTTCTTTCCATGTGTGTTTATTTGCTAATATTAAACTGACTCCTGTATGCACCTGTTTTTTTTTTTTTTGCTTGTATGTGTTTGAGCACCATCCAAATAGATTTTTACCAACAGTGCTCTGCAGGCCTATATTTAGAATGGCATCTGGAGGGGTGATGTGGAGGGAATGTGTATGCGTGCACTTGTTCTTTGGGCGTCTGCGTGTTTTTTTTTTTTGCGCATTCTACACAGGGGTTGCCACAGCAGTTAAGTAAGCGGAACAGTCATCGGCCTTCTGTTGAGTGTTTAAATAAGATACACATAAACACTGTGATCCATAAACCAAGCTGTAAAAACACGAACATAATGCCAAGAAGAAAAGTATGCGCCCAGATTGTTTATTGCCAGTGTGTGTACTCAACCTTTTCACAGCCCTGTGTGTAAATAATGTACTACAAATGAATGACACTGGAAAGGGTGTCAGAAATCAACTAAGAGGCTTAATCAAGTAGAAAACCCACCATCTATGCAAGAGACGGTCTGCCTCTTCTAGACCAGATTCTCAAAGTACTGACTTTGATCCATTATTAAATCGATGACTGTTATTAGAGTGCGTGTGTGTGTGCGTGTGTGTGTGTGTGTGTGGGTGGGTGTGTGTGTGACAGCAGTGACTGAGCTGCCCTCTGAACCTCCTCCATCACAGTAATAACCTCCTGGAAAATGGGAACAGTGCTCATCTCTCATAACAACATTACACAGACGGAGGACCATCATCTGGAGTGTCATTATCCTCAGTTGCCATCACACACACACACACACACACACACACACACACACACACACACACACACACACACACACACACACACACACACACACACACACACACACATACACATACGTATTTACCAACACACACAACCAGACTACTACTGTAGCACACAGGGAAGAGCAGGCATTTGTTTCCTTTCCTCACTTGTAGTCGAGACAGCATTCGTAATCGCTGTTTCCACTGAAAAGGGGGTCAAGAGGAGGACAGGTAGCTACTGTAACTACATATTCAATACCTGGATTACATAGTCTGCCTTTACTGAGAGTAAAGACATGAAGAATTTCATTCTAAACTGTAAAAATAAATAAATAAATCCACATTTAAAACTGAAATGTAGATATTTAATGGTACTGTTCGTAAGTTTTTATACGTATAAACATTTTTTAATCGTTTTTTATGCCAATGTGTGAACAGGTTGTAACCTAACTTAAAAAAATGAGACCTTTCGCAACTTTCTGGGTTTCCTCTATCAGCCTGTAGACTGCTTTTAATGTGAAGAATGAGGAAGAACGATTTTTCTGGGAAAATCCAACGCTCGGGAAAATCCGAGCCCGTCTCGCAAAACAGGAATGCGACCGATGTCGAGGGAGAACTAGGATCAACATCGGCAGCCTCTGATTCATGGAGGGACCTTCGTTTGATTTTGGGTCATCAAAACGGACCCTGAGCTGTTCTATTGGACAGGTAAGCTAACATTACTGCCAAGCATGTGAACTATATCGTGATATTGTGGTTTTAGCTGTCAATCACGTTCAATCTCGTGTGTGTGTGTCCCCTCACTGTTTTGACCGATGCTCGCTCGCGTCTATGTAGTGCGAGCACAAGCATGAGCAACAGGATACTGACTGTCGTTGACTTAACAGCCACAGGTGTCACTGTTAACAAGCAATTTCTGATTTTTACATATAGCCCCTTTAAGTGATAGCCACACAAGCATTTTTAATAGTTGTAAATTCCTTGACTGTAACAGACTGCATCTTCTATGGCTTTGTGATATTTTTTAAGAACTTCAGATAATACGTTTTACAGAGATTTTCACTTATATGGGTATGTGGCAAATTGGAGATTACCTCAACAAATGTCGATGCTGTTGATATACAAACATTTAAAGTGCATGCACACACAAACACACATGTAGTATAAACACTAATTTGCACAGTACCTGGACTGAGCTACAACTCCCACTACTTCAGCATAGAGGTCAGCCACTATGTGCATGTTGCCTGTGTTGGGTCCCAGATACCTAAAGAAGTAAACACAACAATTAATATTATGGTATATAGTACGGTGCAGAACTGTGATAACAATACACACATTTGTTATATTTCTTTTTATGTATAAGGGCTGTGCATAAATGCATTTGGATGTCAAAACTGCATGTGAATAAGTTGCAGTTGGTCAAAAAGTGAAGACGGTATTGCACTTTTTACAAATTGTGCTTCATTCAATAAATTCGAGTAAATTATTTGTGTTTCCATATGTGATCATTCTTACCCTTCTTTGTATTTGAAGTGCTTGAAGGTCAGGTTTATGACTTCTTGGATGAGTCCATCCAAAAGGGGATGGAGGGGGATCTGGATTGAAATAAAAAGTTATCATTTTATTCCGAATCCCGTCTTGATGTATATCAATACGTCCAAATAAAAAGTGCTGTTTCTATGTATTCTGCTGACAGTCTGGGGAGCTTGTTGTGCAATATATTTGCATATCCTTGACTGGATCAAGAATATGCAAATGACTCTTTGTATTTGCTTTAATTTGGTTGCAGTTTCACATGAGTGGCGTGGGAAATACTGCACAACTGGTATCAAGTAAGTTGTTAAAGCGAAAATTCGCCTGGATGTCCATTCAGTTGTTAATGATAAATGTATTCCATTGAAGCAATAAATTCCTCAGTCCATGCTATATTGACCGAGGAAGCTGAGTTCACCTGTCCGGGCTCCCCGCCAGCTATATCCTCTTGCACGGCTAACGCAGCCGCAGCCACTCTCTGCTGCATTTCTTCTGATGTATACTCTGACTCGAATAAATAAAGCTGAATAACCGATTCAGTCAAAACACTGTAAAAAGTATCCATAACATCCTCTACATTCATATTTTGGGATGTCATTGCTAGTTTGCAATATAAGGAGGAAGTTTTTTTTATGACTTTATTTACCCAATGGAACTCACAAACAGGTTTAGGAAGGTCTTTTTTCGAGCGGCATCTAGAGCATGCTCGCCCCCTGGCTACCCAGAGGCGGAGACTAGAAATCCAAGTTGAAATAGCAGCCTGTAGTTCTTCCTTGCATCCAACTACGTCACTGTCACACCAAATGACGGTGCTGAATGCAGGAAGAGCAACAGATTTTGCAGCTTTCTCGGTCAATATAGAATGAACTGAGGAATTTATTGCTTCAATTGACAACAATGAACATCCACATAAAAGGTGGCAAATTTTCCCTTTAATCAAAGAAGAGTGTGTTAAATATTCAAATTGTTTCCTGTGATTGTTTAAATCCTACAGTATTATAAAGGCATCTGTATAAAAGAATTCAAACAAAGCAAGTCTTGGTTTCCATTGATTGAGGACAGACTTTTCTCTTTTAAAAGCTCAACCCACTCATGCTAATAAATTTGAGGAGACAAACAGCGTAGTGCAGACTTATTGATCACACTGTAAATTGAGACTCACCTGCTTTAAAACTTCTATAAGCACTAGAGAAAAGATGAAGTCTATTGCCAGATCTCTCCGCTCCAATAAGTAGTCCTTCTGTTGCTCATCACTGAGACAGAAACAAAGAAACAGAAACATTAGTTATGACATTCACTGTGACAGTGCTGTTCTTGCTTTTGTACTCATCACAAGTGAGAATCTGCTTTTATTAAATTTCCGTTAATTAATTCCTTGTAGACACCATCTGGTCCACTATGTAACTGTGCGTACTCAGTGTGCAGTTTGTTCCGAGATTTGGAAACAAGCTTCTGCAAAGAGGACGACACCTTCAGTTCTGGATTAGTTGTAACACTAGTGACGTTTATTTGTGTATTTTTTCAACAGCAGTATTGTTTTAAATTAGACTTTGTTTTTCTTCTGTTTGTAAAGGGCTATAAACAAATAGTCTGTTGTACTAACAGTATTGCTTATTGTTTATTGCTTCTAAAAGTGAAGTATGGAGAACGGAACCTGCCAGTGACAGCCCCCTCATTTGTATAATGAGGCAGAGATCTATAAAGAAATGTAAAAAAAAAAAGTATACAGAAATAAATAAGTTTGGGGAAATAAAGATGGGCAAAAATAAATGAATAAATTTAAATTATAATAATAATAATAAATGCATAAATAAATAAATAAATACATTTTAAAATTAATAAAAATAAATACATAAATAATTAAAAGGGAACATTTAACAGAATAGTAAAAAAAATAAGGGAATTAATATAAAGATAAATAAATAAAGAAGCAAATTAAAACAGAAATATCAATTTATGTCAAATTTTATCGATTCATTAATGGCTGCATTTATTTTTAATATTAATTTTGCTATATTTAATGACATATTTATTTATTTATCGAGTCATTTATTTATTTATTCATTTATTTTTTATTTTGGCAGGTTCTGTCCTCCATAGCAAAGTATGTTCATTACATCTTTACATGTACATGCTGTACATAACATTTTCTTTCCACTATTTGTATAGTTTACAACTTCCAGAACACTTGAATTCTATATAGATGTCTTATTTTATTATTTTATTCTTATTTTATTGTTGGTCATTGGTGCTTTTTATAAATATGTATATAATATTTATATATACACCTATTTTTTCCACTACTTGTGCACATAACAGTCCTGTCTATTCCCCCCCTTATCTGTCCAGCTTTGTTGTCCTTTCTTATTTCTATCTCTGTGTAAGTACATTTGGGGGAAATGCATAAAACTTGGCAAAACAAATCTGATTCCGATTAAAAAACTTTATGAGCCAGGATGAATTAATCAAATATTCCCTAGGAATGTAGTGAGTCACGTCCATCTGACAAGGTTTGTTGTGTGTTTTTGTTGTTTTTTGACCATGCATTTTTTTGTATGTGTAATTTAGACGAGAGAAGAGTTCTCACTTTTTTGACTTGGTGTTAGCTCTGGGTCGATATTCATGGGACTCGTCTTCCAGGCCGTTCTGCCGCTTGTACCAGTCAAACAGAGTCCTCAGGATGGACGGCAGGCAGTACTCTGCTAGAGAACTCATACTGCTGATCAACTAAACACAAAGGAGGAAGAAGAGCGGAGAATGAGAGGTTTATCCCATTCCCAGAATAAGATAATGTTACGACTAGACAGAGTAAAAAGGGTTAGGACATGTGTAATGTGTCCATGTCAGGTACACGCACCTGGTCGAACTGTGGGTCCTCTCCTCTCTGCAGAGATTTGTTGAGTGGTTTCTCCTGTGAGATGAGAACAGACAGAAGGGAAAACATCCATGTCAGAAGAGACAAAAACAAGTAGACATTTTATTATGAAACTTTGAGATAGGAAACTCAAAGTTCAAATGCCTCAAAACTGTTGTAATCAAAACTCAGACTGACCATCTGAATTTGTTTAAATTGATATCTCCCCAGACGCCAACCTGTATAGCCTGTAAATAATATAGTCTGTAAATACTGAAGACACTTGAAACACAAATGTTGGTGTTGCATTTTTTTAGCTAAATGTAAATGTGATCATCGGCTAAGTGCCTAAAACAAGCCCAGAAGCGATTTCATTACTTAGTATCAGACTAGCTGCTTAGGCACTAACCTTGTTATGTTCCTTTCCTGAAACGTATCAGGTGTTCAGCACTAAGTGCCATAAACATACAAAAAAAAACTGAGATAAAATGACAAACCTCTTCACGTCACTATACATTGTGGATTGTGCTCAGACATTTGGATTTATAATAAATATAATAATAATAATAAATAAACACTAATTAATCAGGAATTTTGGCATTCCTGAGATACTGAGTTCACGAAAATAGATCGGACGGATGTAGAAGTACGTACGGATGGACGGACAACCCGAAAACATAAAAGGACGATGTACTATACTGTAGCATTGCGCACCACTGGCAAAGCCTATAAGCTTTCACAGTTGACAAATGACTGCAAATAGGTTACAGTGTGTTGCACTGTGAGATGCAAACTAAAAAAGCTAGTTCCTTTTAAAAAAGATGAGGTATTAACATTCACCATTCAAGTTTGCTAAAATGTAAAATAGGGCCTTTCAAAAGGTTTGTACTGTGTGATCATAGAGGACAAATGAGACAAGGTTTATATATAACCCTGATGAGAAATAGGTTACAGAAAACAGATTAAAATTAAATATTTGTTAGGCGTTTTCTAAATTTGGTTATATTATTTATAAGCCAGAATGCTGAGGTTATACTATTTAGCAGTGAGGCACATTGCAGGCATCACTTCCTCTGCACAAAAAAAGATTAGTCAGCATATATTGTCATCAAATGCCACTCTGAATAACACAATCAGGTCAAATGTATACCGAGGGGAATGACGCTGTAACCTGAGAGAGACAAAACAAGATGAGCTACAGATGCAAAGTCACTCACCAGTGGTTCGGCCATGATGATGCGAATCTTGCGTTCGGAGAGCAAGGTGAAGTTGGCAAACAAGCTCTTTAGGACGAACTCGCCCGGCTTACTCTCCGGGTCCACGTTGACGGGCGCCATGACGACAGGACCCTTCCTCTCTCCCAAGGTTCCAGTGACTGGCGGGATGGGCGGCTTCAGTCCCACTGGAGAGGCTGAGGAGAGTCAGGACAGGTCAATTAGTCTAAGACAGGGGGATTTCAAAGTCTGATTCACAAGGAAGTATTATTCTTTGTTTGTTACTTATATCTGGGGCATAATCATGCTCTAAATTTTGGAACCACAGTTCCCATAATTTGGAGGTTTTTCGGGGATGTAAAAAGAAAGTCAAATGTTGCCAAGGATTAAGTGAGTCAACTGTGGGTTACAACATAAGCGCCATATTTTTAGCCTTTATTCGTTTACATTTTGGCAAATTGGCACCATCAAAAGTATCTATTATGTATCAGCACTTCCTGTTTGCAGTGTACCCATGGATGTACAGACAACTATTACTGGAGCACTTTCATACTGAAGAAAACTTAAAAATGGTTCTCAGGCAAGTTCTGCATTCACTTATTTTCTATGATTTCTAAGCAGATTTATGGATGTTTACTCATGATGGGCATTGGAGATGATATCCTCGGAAAGCGTTAAGTCACACTCATTCTAATAATACGTGTATGTTCAGATTTGACTGAGTTATGACTCCGAGACAGGTTTTAAAGCACCTTAATTGTCTCCACGAACTGTGTGTGTCACAGCCACTGCTGCATCTCCAACTGCTCCAATACAAACTGCCAAATGACTGTTACCTTCACACAAGAACCTCTCTGCATTGTACAGCCGAGACACGGACCCTCTCTCCAGCCGCTTGTCTTAATAAACGTCATACTTTGATGAACAAACAGAATTTGTCTCCGTCAGAACAACATCTTTTTTTTAATCATGTCTTTCTGTAAAGTTAAACCTCCTCAGTCATTACTAATTTGTGTTGAGTGTTTGTCCAAGTTTGACAGGGTACACTTTCCAGGCACACAGATGGACACTCACACACACTGGGCAGTCCATGTTTTCATTTCTCCCTTCTGATTACATCATTAGGGAGACTGGGCACTAATAATTCTTGCAATACGTAATGATAAAACACACAGAAAAAGATAGACAGGGGCTGCGTCCAAAATCACTCACAGTGTGTTCGCCTTATATAGTGGACTCAAAGTATCCCACAATGCTTCGTAAAAAGCAGTGGACAGTGATGGTCACTAACCAAGCACTATATACCATCATGCATTGCGCTGGAGGAAAAAAATGGCAGACAGACGAAAAGGAGAGAGAGCAGCGCGATTGAGACAAATCCACAAGTTGTGGCGCATAGGGCTGTAGTGGTGAAGGAATTTCCCCTGCAGTGATAACGGTTGACTTAAAGTGCGATATGCGTTATTATTGCCATTTTTTTTTTTACTTAATTTATCCTGATTTTAGTGATATAAATAAGCTTTATTGTTATTATATGACAGTTTTAAAACTAATGAAATACATTTTTATTGTTAAATGTAGAACACTGAAGGGCAATGAGGGGCAGCGTTTTGATTTTTTTCCAGCTGAGACGCTTTGATTGCGTCTGGTTGTTATGACACGGAATATCCGCAGAAGTAAAAAATGTCCGCTCAAGGTAGAGTACTTGCTCTGGATATATGCGAAATATGCGGCGCTGCCATTGCAAAGAAGTTAAAAAGAAAAAAACGTGAACATACATGTCAGTATTTATTATTATGG
>CAKAOH010025899.1:0-13145 GCA_916701665.1 Sebastiscus tertius | reverse complement strand
TTGAATAGTATTTTGACACTAAAACTTGACAAAAATTGTAATGTTTGGATTTAAATCTATCAGGAACATCACCGCAAAGCTGCAGAAAAACCTCTTTGAAGCCTTTAAAGGGAAGTGCTGGTACGTCTTCACCGTAAACACATGATGAACACATAATACTAGAGTGATATGACCCCTCAGTTGAACGGGACTGTCCTGGTGGTCATGTGGTTAAAGGCAGGCAGCACGGCCGACAGCTTCCTGCAATTCCTCAGATAGTTAGTGAAAACGCTCTTAAGGGATTTCCTCTTTCACTTAGCGGCACGGAAGGTGGCTGCCTGGACCGAGACCGGGCTGGAATCAGGAAGCTGGCAAACCTCCTAAAACACATAAACAACATGTTTCATCAGTTGGCTCAACTTCCCTGTATTATGTGCAAAACCCTTGTTGATTTCTATTTATTTAAAAAAAAAAAAATGTGATAGAAAAGTTTAAATCCAGAAGTATGCATATCGCCTCTAACACACCACCAACTTCTGGGTATAAGGAGCAACAACTTCCTGTGTTTTGTGGTTGTTAATGTGCAGGATGTCAGAGCTTTTTGTAATGGCTTCTGTCTACACCTCAGCTCGCGCAGACAGGAAACTGTTCTGGTATTTGGGGGAGTTTGCTGCATGTTGAAAGACGTTTAGGGACATTTATGGAATTCAGAAAAGCAAATTAAGGATGTGTAGCAACCAAATAATATCAGGAGGACCGTGACGCTGTCGGCTAGACTGACTGCTGGTTTTACAGACTAAACGTTTTATATAAACTAAAATAAAAGAGGCACTGAACGAGTTCCTCCAGTTACTTTTAGCTTTTTTTTCAGTTTTGCATTTCTATACAAGTAAGACTTTAATATCCCATAATTGTTAAACTGTACATTGATTTTTTTTCTATATTTATTTATCATGTTTTCAAGTTGTCCGTCCGTCATAGGTCAAAGGTCAAGGTCACTGTGACCTTACGTCCATCCCATTCTCATGAACGTGATATCTCAGGAATGCCCGGAGGGAACTGTCTTACATTTGGCACAAACATCCACCTGGACTCGAGGAGGAACTAATTATATATTTTGGAGGTCAAAGGTCACTGTGACCTCACAAAATAAAACGTTTTTGACAACATCACACAAATGTTAAACAGGATAACATGATGAAGTGATGACATTTTGGACGGACATGGATGTGAACTGACACTGGAGGAGGCAGACGTGGTTGTTTGAAGCTGTAAATATTGTGTAATTCGTATTTTTAAGATGGTGTACAACATTATTTAAAAACAAATCAGAACAAACAGTTCTTTATACGAAGGATTCCTTTCATATAGTATGCTTTATTATAGTCTGTGTCAGTGGTTGCGTTAGACTTTCTTGTTTTCCGTCATTTTGACGAACAGTAGGGCCGTCACCAATACCGTTTTTGGGGGGTTTGAAGCTTCGGTGAGAAATATTCGAAGGTATTGGAAGCTTCACGGAGCAGCGCGGAGCAGCAGGCTGACATGTTCTTCTGTCTACATCTCCCCTGTTTCAGTGCCGCTGAATATGAATAATGTTATGGGATTATTCTTAATTTCATGGGCTATTATGGGATTTATAAATTAATATTACATACTTATATACTGGAAAAACAAAGTTCGGAAACTTGTGTTTGGTGGATTATTTCTCTGTTGTATCAACGCTAATGGTCGTTGTATTTTACATCGTTGGAAAGCCTGTTTATTTACCTTCACAATGATGTCCAACTTGTAAGAATCATGCATTTGTGGGATGAGCAGCACAGCTGATTATGTGGGGAGCGCCCAAGAAAAATGTGCCAAAATGCTCCGTCAATGGTAAACAGTGTATTCTACCAGGAAGCCTGGTTGAGGAATGGAACGCCATCCCACAACAACGTGTGACCAGGTTGGTGACCAGCATGAGGAAGAGCTGCCAGGCTGTTGTGGCTGCGTATGGATCTTCCACCGCTACTGAGGCTCCTGACGGTGGATTAAATGAATAAAGTGTAAAATAGCCAATATGTCTTGTTTGTTCCTTGTTACTGATAGAGAGAGTTCAATCATCCACTCCACCAAACAACTCAAAACAAGAGTCAACACCAACAGGAGAATACACTGTTTACCATTGACAGAGCATTTTGGCACATTTTTCTTGGGCGCTCCCCATATAATCAGCTGTGCTGCTCATCCCACAAATGCATGATCCTTACAAGTTGGACATCATTGTGAAGGTAAATAACCAGGCTTTCCAACGATGTAAAATACAATGACCATTAGCATTGATACAACAGAGAAATAATCCACCAAACACAAGTTTCCGAACTTTTTTTTTCCAGTTAAAATAAAAAATTAAAACAAATTTAAAATTAGCAACCCGTCGAAGCTTCGAAGCATTCGGGTCAGCCCTAACGGACAGGGTTGGAAAAATTCCATCATAATCTATTATTATAATTTATTATTTTAATTTTTTAATGATAATAATAGATAGGCCTATTTGAAGGCCAAGTCTGTGATTTTAATACAATACATTTTTTGTAAATTTTAACGAACCGCTATCTGTCCGTTCTACATGTGTGAGCTGAAAATAATCCAGGATAATAATACAATCTCATCTTTTTAAAATGAATTTAGAGAATTGGACTGAAGTAGGACTCACAGTAGCACACACACAGCAGCGGTGCTTACTGAGTGTGTTTATTTAATAATTATTATACAGAACAAGCTTATAGATTATGCATTTATAAGGACATCGAGAGTAAAGATGAACGGAGATACGACACCGACCGGGCGCTCTCTTTTCACGTCAACACCCCGAAGCAGCTGAATGATTTTTTATTATTTTCCGATGACAGGCGACTTCTCACGGCCGTTTCTATTTTGTTCTGAGACCCGTACCGGCGCTCTGCTGTCACACTGGAGACTGGATTTTCCCAAGCTCAGTAAAAACAGCCGGCACTTGTTGCAACACAATCCAGTCAGTTAGGTGAAGTTCTTGCATTTAACATTGGAGAACTTAAATAGAATAAGGGTTTGTATTTCTTAAAGTAAGGTTAAAAAAAGGTGAGGTTTTGGCATCAGTTCTGAAATCGTATCATCAAACGATACGCAGCCCTCCCAATACTCAGACTATAGTAAACAGATATTTCTAGAAACATACTTCCTCAGAGAACTTCTCCAAAACAAAACCACTGCCAGCACCTCGGCCGTCTCCAGCCCACAAACACTTTAAATAAAGATATATATTCAGTGATGATATCTCTCTAGCACTCAACAATGGTGTTTGTACTGTCCATGTACTGGTGCTGATACGATCTCTAAAGCTGGTTTCAATCTGCCCTCCAATGGTTGAGATGAGCAGCTGGTCATTAATAGTTTTGTTTTAGATAATACACAATAATAATAATAATAATAATAATAATAATAATAATAATAATAACAATAACAATAATAATAACAACACTCCACTTGATCTGAAACCATTTCATTTTCTCACCTCATCGCTGCACAAACCCGCTGCCCCCCGTCTCTTTTCACACCTTCAGAATTACACATTCAGACAGCAGGAAGCTTCAACTCAAAGCAAAGTCGCTTTCTAATGAAGGATGCAGATTTCTACCACACTTAATAATCGTAGTGAAATAAAGCAGGTGCACGAAGGAAAAGCTTTTAGTTTGCCATGTTATGATTTGAGCATATTGTTTTAATGCTAAATGCAGAACCTGTGAGGGTTTCTGATCAATATCTGTCATTATTCTGTGTTAATTGATTTCCAATAAGAAATATATACATACATTTACATAAAGCAAAGATATATTATACATATTTATATATATTATATATTATATTATATATTATATATAATATATATGTATATAATAGTAAATACTTGACAAACGGGGGTATACCGATACTGGATTGGATATCGGTGACAATAGGGCCGATCTATTCAATTAAATTCTGTGTTTATATACCATATACATTATATACTGGCATTTTAATTCCTGTTTTGAGCAGTTTGTTGCTGCATTAAAAAGGTTTATGCTTGAATTGTAATTGTTAATGTTGACGCTTGTTTACCGAGTTGCTAGTGTACGAATTATTATTATTATTATTATTATTTTTAAATTATTAACAATAAATATCAATTCAGTAAGTTTATATCTACGTATTTATTTGTTTTATTTTATTTTACAAAGTTAAAAGAATGATCCCAGTCACGTCCACACGGTGAGGCTTACAGCTGATTGATTGAACGCTGGTATCAGAACAAGTCTCAGTATCAGCCGATACACAAAGCCCAGGTATCGGTATCGGTATCGGGACTGAAATATTATCATACAAATCTCCCTTTAAGGTACATTTTGAACAGGTAAAAAAATGTGATTAATTGCAATTAACTATGGCCAATCACAAGATTAAATATTTAAATCGATTGACGGCCCTGGGTCATAAGAATAAATGGGATGGATAAACATCTTAATGTCAACAAAAAGAAAAATATAGTCTAATTAGTAATATGTCATTAGTAACTGTTTGATTTTGAAGTAATAAGAAAAGCTTGATGTGAGTGCGAGGTGACGAAGCCATCACTTCTCAACGTGAAGATGTTGTGTTCACAGGTTGAATAGTAGGTCACCAGTTTCACACCAGTTTAAATTAACCGCACAGACAAACAAGCAAACAGAAGGTAGAAAACTCTGATTAACTAAACCACACTGTGGATCAAGAATTGTCAACATCTCAGTTCCCATAAACAGAAACAATTTACATCTTTCTTATGGTCTGGTGCCAACGTCTGAGGCAAACACTGTGGTTTGAAGCTCATCGTCGCTAACGTCTCTGCAGACGCCAGGCAACATGTTTGCAGTGTGAATTAGAGCAGCGGGTTTAATCAGGCGCCAAATACAAATGCAACGCCTTCACCACACAATTCTCACAAGTCTTTTATATCATTGCAATCGTTTGGTTTTGGACTAGTTGTTTGACTAAACAGAACATTTGAAGACGTCAACTTGGGCTCTTTGAAGCAGTGATGGGCATTTTTTTTGCCAATTTTGGACATTTTATAGACCAAACAACGGACTTGATTTGATCAGTTTGACTCTCGAGTACGAAACAAACGATCATATAACCTCAAAAGAGGTCAAGGAAAGGCTGTGAACTGGTTTGGTGTCAAACAGTTAGCAGACACACCCTGATGGGTTTTTGCACGTTGAACCTACAGCTTGATGCTGTGAGCATGTTCTGCGCATTTCACTGAATGTTGTCTCCTCTTATTAGGACATAT
Source organism: Sebastiscus tertius (assembly GCA_916701665.1). NCBI lineage: Eukaryota > Metazoa > Chordata > Actinopteri > Perciformes > Sebastidae > Sebastiscus > Sebastiscus tertius. The sequence continues at coordinate 7,840 of CAKAOH010025899.1, read as the reverse complement.
GGATTTGTCAAATGTACAGTATATCATAAAATATGTTTGTGGATTTAAAAACCTGCGTACTTAATACGGATTATAATTGCAAATCCTCTGTGCAGTTGCAGTGATGATGATAAACATCTGTTGACTGGTTGCAATTAGGGCTGTCAAAGTTAACGTTACAGCAATGCATTAACGTCAATTTGTTTTAATGCCACCAATTTCTTTAATGCATTAACGCAACGCTTGATTTATAGGAAGATACTGGTATCATATCAAACTAGTAAACCTGATGAATCCATCGGTACCAACCATGTCATACTAGCTTGTCATGAAGGAGGCTAAATGACACTCCAAACTTACGCTAAATTTTGGCGAGGAGAAACTGTCATGTCCATTTTCAAAGGGGTCCCTTGACCTCTGACCTCCAGATGTGTGAATGTAAATGGGTTCTCTGGGTAACCACGAGTCTCCCCTTTACAGACATGCCCACTTTATGATCATCACATGCAGTTTGGGGCAAGTCATAGTCAAGTCAGCACACTGACACACTGACAGCTGTTGTTGCCTGTTGGGCTGCAGTTTGCCATGTTATGATTGGAGCATATTGTTTTATGCTAAATGCAGTACCTGTGAGGGTTGTTAATTGATTTCCAATAATAAATATATACATACATTTGCATAAAGCAGCATATTTAAATACTTGACAAATCTCCCTTTAAGGTACATTTTGAACAGATACTAATTGTGCAACTAATTTGCGATTAATCCTGATTAACTATGGACAATCATGAAAATAATTGCGATTAAATATTTTATTTGATTACAGCCCTACTGTGTACTTAATGCAAATTAGAATTGCCATTATCTTTGTGCAGTTGCAGTGCCGCCAGTATGTTTGCAGCGGTGCTGATAGATAAACATCTGTTAACTGGTAGCAACAAATGCAAATGAAACTTTACTTGATCTGATTTAATTGAAACGACTGATCTCAGAGATGTGAGAGCGCTGCAGAACGTCTCATCACTGCCTTCAGTGACTCCCGCTGACACAAACAACAGCAAGGGGGTAAAGCGAGGTCAGCAAAACACAGGGCTGGTTTCATTGGCTGGAGGTGGTTACGGTTTAACCCACAGGATTGTTTTTAAGAGTGGCTCCTCAAATCTCTTCCTCTGACACAAGAGGAGAACTCAGGACATGATTAACACCTCAAACAGCTCAGGTAAGGTCACCTACAGAAAGTCTAGAAATTTAAGATTTTAAAAAAGTGCATTGAATGTTTCTGGATTTTTGTTTCAACAAGATGAATATAGATGTAAATACTAAAAAAAATCTACATACATTTGATAAAAACATTTATAGCCAACTTAATAAATAAATATATTTATATAATATATAGGAACATTAAAAATATATTTTTCTAATTGTGCAAAAATTCAAAAAGTCAGGTACTTTTAAATAAATAAATTATAAACATGACATTCATATGCATTGGCATGTATTCAATTGATTTTTATAACATCCCTCACTGATATTAAATCATGACATTTGTGATTTAAGAAGCTAAACTGTCTTGCAGTGTGACTCATATTCATATGATTGACTCCCACATGCCAACAGCCTGACACCAGCGTCAGATGGCGGTGAAACATGACTGAAATATATAACTACTGCCTGCTCAAACTGTACAACAACAGACGTGTCACTTTCATCCTGTCTCATGTTAATATACTGCTGTTTGTGTAAAATCTAAAATAATTATTTGAAATTTAAATCTGTTTTTCAAAAAATACCTGATAACAAGGAAAATATTTGCAATCTTAAAACTCCTTAAAATTTAGTGTAACCTTAAATCGCCAACATAAGAAATAAATATAAAAGTACTAGAAAATATCTGACATATTTTCATGACGTAGGTGTTTGTTGCCCACATTAATAAGGAAAAACTTTAAATATAAATATATAATATATAAATTTATATCCGTCATTTTGTTACGCATTAGCAATAAAAATTTGTTTAGAAAAAAAAATAATAAATGCAAACTACTAAAAGAGTTCTGAACAACTTATAATTAGTCTTAAAAAAATAATTTGAGTCCACAGGGCCGTCCCCAAACTACGATATCAGAGACTTATCTATAAGTATCCTGAGATGTGTCCTTTCGATGTGTGTCCAAGATTGTGATACAGAGAGCAATTATGAGTGTGAAACTAAGCATTATTAATCTTTCATTAGCGACAATAATAGACTTGGTTTAACAGTTCGAGTGTGAAAGTACACAACGTTTCCGTAGTCAGGTATAGAAATAACGGCGGAATTAACAACACACAACTTTAAAAACTATGATTCTAGTAGAGTCAATTAAATGCTGAATTTTAAATCTTATGTTTTTGAGTTTTATAAATAAAAGTTTGTATTTTGGGAATAGCCAGACATGCAGGTAGATTTTGTCTTAATAATTAATAATTGTCTTTCTGCATTTAAGACGCACACATGATTATGAAGAGATTGAGAGTGAAGAGTCATCGACGTAATAACGGACATTAAAATACATATGCTTTTATTTATATGTACTAGAGCTGTCATCAATCAATTAAAATGTCTAATCATGATTGTGCAAAGTTAATCAAGATTAATCGCACATTTTTTATCTGTTCAAAATGTACCTTAAAGGGAGATTTGTCAAGTATTTAATGCTCTTATCAACATGACATGCTGCTTTATGTAAATGTATGTATATATTTATTATTGGAAATCAATTAACAACACAAAACAATGATAAATATTGTCCTGAAACCCTCACAGGTACTACATTTAGAATAAAAAATATGCCCTAAACTGCATGTGATGATCATAAAGTGGGCATGTCTGTAAAGGGGAGACTCGTGGGTACCCATAGAACCCATTTACATTCACTGATGTGGAAGTCAGAGGTCAAGGGACCCCTTTGAAAATGGACATGACAGTTTTTCTTCGCCAAAATTTAGCGTAAATTTGGAGGGTTATTTAACCTCCTTCGCAACAAGCTAGCATGACTTTGTTTTCTAGTTTCATACGATACCAAAGGCTTTAAAACTGAGCCCACTACAACCTCCGAGAGATCAGTTGCATTAATGCATTAAAGAAATTAGTGACGTTTAAACAAAGTTGCGTTAATAGTGGGCCAAACATTGATCGTAAGCGGGTTAGATTTACAGTAAACTCTGAACTAAAACATCTACTCTTACAGACTGCAGTTTGCTGAAGACTTTATTTTATTATCTGTGGCATCAAATGCAAAATGTGAGCGGTCAATAAAGTGAGTGTTGCCATATTATTATTATTTTCTAGGAGACTGTATCATACGGTTTATTGCACAAACTGTAGTTGCAACACAGAGGGGAAATCCTGGCCTCTTAAATAAATACGAGAAGACAGACGCAGCCTTGTGGACTACCAGTCATCACTTGAAATTGCACTGTAGAAACATTCCCTTGTTGTAACCCCTCATGGAGATGAAGAGGCTTCTCACTCTGACATTTAGTAAATCCTGATATGAATCAAAACTGCCTGGCAGGTTGTGTTGCGCTTCATCAGATAACAAAACCCGACCATGACTCAAATTCATATTCTCTGCAAGTAGACATTTCCCTTTTACCTTCACTTGCCTGAGTAATATACCAACTAATATTCTACATTTTCTTGCTAAAGTTGGCCATGCTTTTCATGCAAAGTTACATAGAATAACTTGTATTCAACACAACTTGGAAAAACAGCTGTTTTGACTGAGTCTACATCTAACTGCAAACTAAATTATTGCTCCGTTCATTATTGTTTATTATAAAGTAGAAAGTTACAATAGCATATATCACATTTAGTCACACCGCACTGTTTGTCATTTGTTTCCAAATTGTACCGCTTTTGAGAACCAGCCGGTTTATTTCCTGGTCACAGGAACATTAATTTATATAATTTAATTTAAATCAATAAGTAATTTAAGATTAATTTAGTATTTTAATCGATTGAAAGCCGTATTATACACTGTATAAATAAAAGCATTAGTCCTACGTATTTTAACGTTCATTATTACGCCGATGACTCGCTTCACTCTCTGCGTCCTAAATGCAGAAAAACAAAATATACGGTATTCTCCACATCTACCTGCATCTCTGGCTTTTAAGAAATTCAAACATTTACTCATAAAAAACAAAAACATAAGAGTCAAAATTCAGCATTTGATCGACTCTGCTAAAATTCTAGGTTTGAGCGCTGCGTGTTGTTAATTCCACCGTTATTTCTGTCCTTGACTACGAAGACATTGTGTACTTTCACACTCGGTCGTCTCCGATTATTGGCGATTAAATATTTGAATCAGCCCTAAAAGAAACATCAGATAAATCCCGAGCCCGTCTGTCTACAACATATTTCCTCTTTACTGTTTTTCCTCTTACCTTTTTAAGGGAAACTCCTTAATGTTTATCCATCAAATAAAGAATACATAGCATATTAAAAGAAAAGAGCACTCTTATTTAATGCGAGTAGCCTCAGCAGTTGCACAGTGAAAGATGAAATGATCAAAGGGTGATTGTGGAAACTGCCTATAAAGGCTCTTAGCACGCGACACCGACTGATCTGTAGACGTTCAAGCTACCCACGATTTCCCCTGTGCCAACGACCGGGTGCCAGTGTCACGCAACCCAGTGCAAAATGACTAAAATATCACAGCTGCCTAGTCAAAGTGAGACACCTCGCTGCAGGTGTCTCTCTTTCAACCTGACTGCGGAGGAGTTAGTGTTTCCTGATATCGTGACTTCAGTATTCTGCTCCAGGCTGGTGTCTATAAGAACACTACATGTGGTTTCTAATAAAGGAGTTAAAGTCCTCACGCAAACTGGTTCATCTGAAGCCCAGAATGACTCATAATAATCATGACAGACATGCAACAGGAGGTGTTTGTCGTGCAGTATAAAGGTTGTTATTTGGTTGTTATAGTTACAACTGTAAGTTGTAAATTAATTTAAAAAACAAGTCCAGTTGTGTGCAGTTTATTAGGATTTAAGTTTTAGTCTTCAGCCGTATATTTCACTGGATTATATATATTCTCGACAGATCACGTCATGATAACGTTATGATTTACCTTCACCTAATGCTCTACTCTATTTTTACTGAATAGAGCTTAAACGCATCATAACGAGGCTGCACTTTTTATTTATTTTTTTTATCAATCAAATCCAACAATTATTTTTTATTTTTATTTTTTTTTAAAATAAATATCGAAAAATTGCCAAGCATGTCCGTTTTCAAAGGGGTCCCTTGACCTCTGACCTCCAGATCAGTGAATGTAAATGGGTTCTATGGGTACCCACGAGTCTCCCCTTTACAGACATGCCCACTTTATGATCATCACATGCAGTTTGGGGGCAAGTCATAGTCAAGTCAGCACACTGACAGCTATATTTATTTATTTATTTATTTATTTATTTATTTAAAAAGGATCCCCATATCTCCCTTTAAAGTACATTTTGAACAGATAAAAAAATGTGCATTTAATTGCAATTATTATTTAAAAAATGTGCTTAAAGTTGTAAATTGAAATAAAAAACCACAAAAACAAAACCACTTGGTTAGATTTGTTAAAAACAGATTATGGATTGGATTAAAATTACTATGTTTGTTACGTTATTAAGCTACGGATGTAAATTAAAATACGTTGACTTCTAGTTTCTCAGAAGGACACTAACCGTCTCCTGGGTGAAAGTTCTGTGTTTGTTTTACCCTCCCATACACCCTGACCTCCTCCCTACACGGACGTCGAAGATTATCTTTACAAGCGTCTTGTGATACGTCAACATTAATCTGTGGCAAAATGCGTTTCCCTCAAAATGTAATTCACAATACAGTTTCGTTGTATGGGAACGTAATTTTTTGGGAGACGGGGCGGCTTCTTTAACGTACGATCCTCTTTAAAATAATGAACAGATAAATTGATGACATCGATTTAAAATTTGCAGAGATGGTTTAACAGTTCTCTTTTAAACATTTTTGGAAATCATGCTGCAAAATAAATGATTAACTTGATTTTTTTTCCCCACCAGCAATGGAGATCAGCAGCCCTTACGATGTCGGCGACCTTGATTATGATTATTCAAACTACTCTTTTGGGAATACAAGGAACACCACAGACAGTGATTTGGACTCTGGCTTTTGTGAGGCCGGGGATCAGGAGTTCACCATCAAAACGTTCCAGACTTGTGTTTTCGGCCTGATCTTCCTGCTGGGCGTGGTGGGAAACTGCCTGGTGATCGCCACCTTCGCTCTGTACCGCCGCCTCCGGCTTCGCTCCATGACCGACGTCTTCCTGTTCCACCTGGCGCTGGCCGACCTGCTCCTGCTCCTCACGCTCCCATTGCAGGCCGTCCACACTCAACTGGGTTGGATTTTCTCCGTTGCTCTCTGCAGGGCCATGCGTGCATGCTACGCCATCAACACATACAGCGGGCTCCTGCTGCTGGCCTGCATCAGCGTCGACCGCTACATGGTGGTGGCGCGAGCCCAGGAGATGCTCAGGCTGCGCACTGAGATTCTAACAGGCGGGAAAGTAGCCGCTGTAGGTGTGTGGCTTGTTGCGGCGCTCCTCAGCCTGCCGGAAATCCTCTTCTCTGGAGTGTTGGTGGAAGGGAATGAATACTACTGCGGCATGCTGAAGAGTGGAAGAGTGAAAATGGCCACCAATGCAGCCATCATTGCTGTCTTCTGCGTGTCCGTCCTCGTCATGATGACGTGCTACTCTTTGATAGCTCGAGTGCTGTGGGAAGGGAGCGCACATCGGCGGGGGAAGCAGTGGCATCGTCAGCGCACCTTGAAGCTGATGGTGGTTCTGGTGCTGGTCTTTCTGGTGTTCCAGCTGCCGTACACAGTGGTGCTGTCGCGTAAAATGGCGGGGCAGTTCTGCGATCTGCTGCTGGAGTACATCACCTGCACTTTGGCGTACGCCCGCTGTTGCCTCAACCCCATCCTGTACGCCCTGGTGGGCGTGCGCTTCCGTACCGACGTGTTGAGGCTCATCCATGACTCGGGCTGCCGGTGTGGGCTCCAGCTGGTGCCGCACAGCGTGAACTCCACCTCCATCTCCTCACCTGGTCCTGCATCCATCACAGTGCTCTCAGCTGGCTCCACAACATCCCCCAGTTACAACGGCAACAACACCGCACATCCCATCAAATTTCAGTTTCCAGGAAGAAACAAATGATCTGTCATGGAGGGGATAATATAAACTTGCTCGTCTACTGTTGAATTGTTTGCATATTTCCCAACAGTTTACATAATGTACAGTTATTAACTGACAAATTACAAGGAATTGCAAAGATAGGCGTATATAATATTACATATAATCATTAGTGCTGGTTTGAAATGTGTCAAAACAATCCGAACATTTTTTTTATCTCAAGCTGACCTTGAATAAGTCATCTATGTTTTTATCTCGTCACGTCTGGATTATTGTAATTCTCCGGGTCTGAAGTGAAGCCAATGAGGAAGTGTCTTAAACCTGCATTCTCTCTACCAGCCAGCAGGGGGCGACTCCTCTGGTTGTATAGAAGTCTATGAGAAAATGAGCTCTCTTGATTTATTACCTCAGTAAACATTGTAAACATGAGCTTATGGTCTCAATCTCTAGTTTCAAGTCTTCTTCAATACTAATGTTCATTTAGTATGTTATGGTCCCATTTAGAGTCAAATAGACCATAAAGAAGGGGATGCTTAAGGGCGGGGCTACCTTGTGATTGATAGGTCGCTACCACGGCGTTGTCCGTGTTTTCATCTTAGAACGTTAACCCTTTCACAGTGTCTTTTCACTTCATGGAAATTAATTATAACATTTCGGTT
>CAKAOH010025898.1:0-48828 GCA_916701665.1 Sebastiscus tertius | reverse complement strand
TTTAGTGACTAATGATCACTCACCTTGCTTTACTACACCACTGGCTCTGCCGGAGAGAAGCAACACTTGAGCGACTAAAACTTTTAAATAGAACTTCTTCTTCTTCTTTTTCCGCGGATTCAGGCTCTTAGTTTGTAAAATATTCAGAGGATACGGAGTTTAAAAGTGCCGCTGCCGGCAGCAGATACACACTGAGCCCAGAGGACACAGAGACAGACTGAATAAACTCCGCTTTCCCTCCTCTTACTTTCTCCGTCTCTCTCTCTCTCTCTCACTCTCTCTCTGCACCTCCCCGTCTGTTTCGGATCGATGTGAAGTCCCACCCACTACTGACTGTACTGGAGCACCCAAACACACTGACAGATGTTATTCAAACACATTATTTAAGATAAATAGAAGGTAAAAATCTAGGTAAAAAAAAGGTAAAAATCTTTTTTTTTTTGGTGGAGTTATTTTCTTCCTTGTTGTGTCTAATGTTGACCACATTAGCTACTGTATTAATATCATACACCGTAATCAGATTTTTTCTCTCAAGTTTAGACAAAACCTAAATGCATAACTTTTTAAGAGTGAACTATATTACATATTACATTTACTGCAGTAGACTGAAATAAATGGCAAAACACAGACACCAACAGATTGAAATGGTTAAAGCTGCAGTAGGCAGAATGTTTTTGGCATCATTGGGCAAAAAGTCCATAACAACCTTTCAGCATATTGTAATTCAAGTGTTCTGAGAGAAAACTAGACTTCTGCACCTCCTCATGGCTCTGTTTTCAGGCTTTAAAAAACTCTAGCCCGTGACAGGAGACTCTGACCAATCACAGGTCATTTCATTGAGAGAGAGAGCGTTCCTATTGGCTGTGCTCTGGCTGATGGGCGGTGCTTGGTATTTCCTCAACTGATCTCAACATGGTTGCCGGGTCACAAACTTTCTCATTTTACAGCTAAACAGTACACTACAAGATGTTTCTGAAAGCATTTTTTTGCAAGAAATAGGTATTACAGTAACAGAATATTAATTCATATTTGATCAGCGCTGCCTAGTTTGACCGTTTGAGTTCACGAGTGATTGACAGCTGCTCAGAGACAGCAGGCTCCGGCTCGGCTCTGATTGGTTGTTTTCCTCTGGTCTGTAAAATCTTGCAGATGCCATTAGGAGTACCAGAGGAAACAGAGGCACATGATTATCTTTTCAGATTACCTGTTTCATATACTACTGTCAGGATATAGTGACTTTTCTTATCATATTTGTTCCATTTCGACCCACTGCTGCTTCTGATTTTTTATCAAATTTAGGCAAAACCTAAACATATGACTTTAAGAGAGAACTATAGAAATGGGGACTTTCATTGCAGTAGCCTATAGACTGAAATAAATAACAAAACACGGACACCAATAGATTGAAGCTGTACTGACACAGACACTTTGGTCAGTATTGGCTTGTTCCCCCATGAGAGCTCAGAAAAAATGTAATCCAATTTGTCCTTTCTATTTGGTTTGGCAGTGTCTCTTCTTGCTTTTTAAAAAGGTGTTTTGAATAGACTTAATCTCGGCTAGTTTACATTTCACGCAGCCTTTGGTGCAGCTCAACCAAGAAAGGGGAGAACCAGAGCTTTAGCTGAATACACACACCATGAAAGCCAGTTTTCCCTGCTTGTTTTTGCTGGTTCACTCTTCGTTTCTGCATCATTTACTTTCTGTTGTTGGCCATTTGTGGACACAGCTTTTGGTGAGAGGAGAGAGAGGAAAATCCTCAAACAGTGGGTTTGCTCTGGAAGAGACTGCATGCTCTGATATGACCCTCAGGGTTAAGAAAGTGCTCCTGAATATGCTGTCAAATATTTGAACTCGGGTGTATACAAGTGCAGGAACCAGAGAAAAGCTGTACAGAAAACACAACTTGTGCTCATATGACAACGGCAACAACAAGGACACATTGGGGAAAGATGCATTGGGATCCTTTAGCAAAACACAATAATATAAAATATTACTCATTTAGTAAAACTCTTGCATTAGAAATTTGACTCTAGACGTACAGTGTTATCAAAAAGATTTAACTACATAGTACACAAGTTAAAGTACTCACTATGCAGATTAACCAGATTCTATATTATCATATAAATTGCATTGGATTTTTATTAGTACATGAACTTTATAAGCAGCAATAATGTTATTTGAACTACTTTACATATTGTTTTGAAGTTTTACCTATAATAATGAATCATATTTTACAGATCATCATACATCTCGGACATCTTGGAGTAAAATTTGTATTATGATTATTATTCTCCATCACTTAGGGTGACCAGGTGTCCCACTTTACGAGGGACTGCACAGCATTTTTATCCTAGTTGTTGTTGTCCCACATATTTAGACGATGTCCCACATTTTCGTCGGCTCTAGTTTTCAAGAGTCAAACCACTGCAGGACAGACGCTTTTCTAAAATCGGGCTTTTATCCAATAGCTGTGAAGAAAGCAGGGAAGGCTGTCAATCAAACTGTACACACCTGGGTCAAGTGCAGGTTAACATTCCAACGTCTTTGCTACGCTATGCCCAACGGGGAAAATTGTGAGTCACCGCGAAGTCACAAGCTATGCAGATTTAGGGCGAATATGATGGAAATTACCATAAAGGAAAGGAGGAGTAGCTACAACAGAGACTACTTAGAAGTGGGTGAAACCGGTGGGTGAGTTTTTTGTGAAATTTGCCTGTTATTTTTCAATTTCACACGGAGGGGAACACGACGTGAAGCGGCACAGTTCATGTGAGTCTCACAAGAAATGTTTTGCTCAAAAAGAGATGTGCCGATCTACGGATGAATTTGAGTAAAACATAGAGATGTTAAGGTAAGGGGCAGAATAGAAATGTTTATTTTTCAAGTTAGACATTATATTCAAATTTGTACCTCTCAGCATTGGTAACACATTGTCCCACACAAACATACTCTGTGTCCCACATTTGGTTTATTGGGATCTGGTCACCCTACCATCACTACAGGGGCAGGAAGGCTCCGTGCTTTGTTGTGTGTAATTTTCCAAATTAAATTGCTTGGTCCCGCGGGAGGAGTGTGACATCATTCATTTGTCCAAACACGGTAGATGTTACTAAAGCTTGTTTCAATTGATCTGCAGGAAAATGCAGCAGTTACAGCCTACAGTTGCTTTGTATATACAGGTTTGACTTTACCAAATTTGATTCACATTTTTGCTAGGGGTGCAGTGATGCAGTCCACAGCCGCGGTACACCTTCATCCTTCCTTTATCCTTCTTATTGGTACATGTGGTTTTAATGTACCGCGTGATCTCCAGCAAGTATCTCCCAACAGCCCTTTTTCATGGAAGACATTTTGACATGTCACAGTAGGAAAAGCAGAGGTGTAAATAATGAAATGAATAATGTTTGAGTTCCATTTAGCTGCTTTGCTTTCAGGGTCCTGTTACCGTGCATGCTGGCTCACTGTCACACTCACTGTCACACTTGAATAGAATAGGGCCATCGTTAGAATTATTAGTCTGTACATCTGTACTTTTCCTGCTATGAGAGGTCTAATCAGTTAGAATAAGTGAAAACACCTGTGTGTGTGTGTGTGTGTGTGTGTGTGTGTGTGTGTGTGTGTGTGTGTGTGTGTGTGTGTGTGTGTGTGTGTGAGTGTGTGTGCAGGGCCTTTTAAGATAGAATCATCTGCAGGTAGAACTATGTTCAAAAACACAAGAACAAATCAATACCCAGAGCCAGCTGCTGTGATGATATGTTGGCTGTTTGATATGAAATGACACGTAATGAACCCATCACCATTTCCGCAGACACAGAATGTAATAATGAAAGTCGTGAGGAGCCATCGCTGCTCTCCTTAATGGTTTCTTTTCACGACACCTAAAATAAGCACCAATAACATCCCCATGAATACAAACTGCTGCGTAGTAATTACATTTTAGCTTCCCACTCTCAGTAATTCTACACACTTGCTTCCTGTTGCTGTTATTGACCGAACATAATGATAACAGTGCAGTGCCGATGTCCAATTCTGGATGGAGTAATGGAGATCGAGTTTCTCCGTGTTTCACGCTCTGTTAGTGTCGATGCACAGTTACACAGCTGGTAGTGGGTGGTAGCTCGCTGGCTCGGGCCACTGTGATATTGTTAAACAAAGAAATGCAGATATTTGTTTTTCATCTTCTTCTCAGTTTCGCTCCATCTCTGACAAACAAAGCTCTAATTTACTTTTAACTACCACAAGGCACCTTAAGGCGTGGATGGCACGCGGGGTGTTTACAGATGCACCGCCGCTAAAACAAACCAGGCTGCCATCTTTAAATAAACAGCAGACATCGACGCTCAGAACAGACGCAGACATTTTCCCTAAACCGGCGGGCCAGTTTGTGAACATACCAACCGAGACACCGAGATCATAACAGCTTGGTAAATTTACACAAGTTCTTATTATGATACATAAGTAGTTTAGAGTAAGTGCAGCGGAGCATCGATTTGCAATAGGAGCTGCTGGTGTTTGGTTGCATGTGTATGTTGATAATTAAAGGGTAAATAGGTGTGGTGGCTTAAATGTGCAGTTAGATGAATAGATGATTGATGGATGACTGGATTGGTGATGAATGGAAGATTAGTGGACGGACAATCTCTGAACCTTTCATCTATCGGTCTGATGACTGAGGTTCAAGTGAAGCCAGTAGATATCCGGGCCAAGACTTCCTCTTCCGTGTGCTGCTCATTGTTTACAGTCCAATTAGCAGCTTCAGATGCCAGACTGGAGTTGGACTTGAGAGACGACGTGTACGAGCGGATTGTTTCACAAGTAGCCAGTTTACAAGATAATTTTATACCAATATAAAGCTAAATCATCGTCAGACGATAGCTGGTGGGTTCAGAGATTGCATTTCGGCCAATGCGTTCAGCCTCTGCTCACCACACAGACTGTTCACCTGCATTCAACCAAAGCCTGCTCGAACGTCATTGGTCGAATACTAGGGTTGTCAATCGATTAAAATATTTAATCGCAATTAATCGCATGATTGTCCAGAGTTAATCGTGATTATAAATGCACATTTTTTTATCTGATCAAAATGTACCTTAAAGGGAGATTTGTTAAGTATTTAATACTCAAACAATGACAAATATTGTCCAGAAACCCTCACAGGTTTTTAGCATAAAAAATATGCTCAAATTATAACATGGAAAACTGTAGCCCAACAGGCAACAACAGCTGTCAGTGTGTCAGTGAGATGACTTGACTATGACTTGCCCCAAACTGCATGTGATTATCATAAAGTGGGCATGTCTGTAAAGGGGAGACTCGTGGGTACCCATAGAACCCATTTTCATTCACATATCTTGAGGTCAGAGGTCAAGGGACCCCTTTGAAAATGGCCATGTCAGTTTTTCCTCTCCAAAATTTTGCTTAGCCTTCGCATCAAGCTAGTATGGCATGGTTGGTACCAATGGATTCCTTAGGTTTTCAGGTTTCAAATGATGCCACTCTATCTTTAAAACTGAGCCCGTACAACCTAAAATTCGCAAGTCGCGTTAATGCATTGAAGAAATTAGTGACATTAAAACAAATTTACATTTACGGATGTAACTTTGACAGCCCTAGTCAATCGGACTACAAACTCCGATGCCAAAATCTTTTCCCGTTGTCCACAGATTCTACATGCCAATGCAGAATCTGTTTAAATAAATTAGTGGACGGATGACTGGATGGATGATGATGGACTAAGTAATGGATCCAAGATAGATGGATTAAAACCACATATTGTAATTTACTGTTCCAACTAATTTGAAACTGATATGTGCGTGCCTTCATTCAAAGAAACATGAAAACACATTACATAATATTGAAAACACTTCGATCTGTCTTTGATCTGTCTGGACACTGTCCTGGAAGACAGATTAGAAAATGCAAACTCCAGTTGAATACAGTTTTATTTATTTGCATTGACTTGTTTTTGCTTACAGGTGACAGCCAGAAATGTATCTTACAGTGACGACTCAGGCTTCACCTACTTTCAAGTACATTCAAGAACGGACAGAACATGAATAGAAGAGGTTAGCGGTAGAATCAAAACAAAATTGTATCTGATTATTGGTAAAACATCATGTATAGAGAGTATGACCAGTAACATGTCCAGAATAGTGTGTGTATGTTTGTGTGTGTTTATCTGGAGCTGTCTCACCATCAGATGGATATGCCTGGTCTGGTTAGCATCATTTCCTCCTCCAATTGAATCCCAGAGCAAACCGGGCTCCTATCCGCTGACTATTAAATGAACGAGGTGTCGCGTGTCAACATCTGGCTCCTTTTCTGCTTGCTGGTGGGAACATGAAACAACAAATGTTACGTTTTTCAGGAAGAGATGCAGTATCAGTAAAAACTTGCGCGTTTACTCATAACTCACTGGCAGAGAGATTTGTCACATGAGACGGTTTTTGACCGGAATTATGAAACATATAGAGCTGAGGGAGGTTAGGTCAGGACTGTTTTCATCACAGGACTCTTTCATCCCTAATCGAAACAGATTGTTAGTGACAGAATATAAACTAGAAACGAGAAAAAACCTTGATTTAATTATGAAAAAGGTCACTTTTGACGTTGTGTGTTGTCATATTTCATGCAGCCAACAAGCATGTGGGTGTGTGTGGACATATTTTTTTCTACTTTTACCCAGTCTGCTTGCCATATTTGTTGAGCATTTCCTTTGTTTTCATCAGTTGATAAGTATCTGTAAGTCATGAAAATGTTAATGACCAAATTATTTAATCAGTGAGCACATGTTTTCAGCTGTGAATGTCACAATGTTGGAGAGTTTTTGCTTCCCAGGATGTCAATTCCTTCTTTGTGTTTGTTTTTACAGTTAGAAAACCAGCGAGGCAAAACAGGTTTTAACATCCATAATTGTAAACACTGTTCAATGACCCGGACATGATGCCGAGTATAAAGACTTGGTGATGGAAATGACGCTGTTGTCAACAGTGAGAGCACACGCACACACACACACACACACACACACGCACACACACATACACGGTTGACATACTGATGAAAATACTTTGGACGTATTTGAGCTTCTGATACACACCAGTTCTGTTGGTAATTGTTTCCTGATTGTTTACCTGAAGATTAGCAACTTAAGAGGCCACAGTACAAGTCCAATAAATCCTTCCATATACTGCACAGTATTTCTATGCAACGTCTTACAGCTTGATCACTCTAATTAGGCACCAACTGGTAGACCTGTCCAGCACACCTGCTTTTAATAAAGCACTCATTAAGACTTCCATCAGAAGAGTTTATTCAAGATTTTGCACAGTGCATTTTACATCACATTGGTTATGCATTAAAATCAGGTTTGCAGCTCTAGTCTTAGTGCTAGTAGAGGACTTCATATGTATGTATCAGCTCTCCCAACCTGTTGGTACTTTCAAAAGAAATCGCTCATGTTTTATATAGTAGCAAAACAGGTAAAAACTAGAGAAATTAACATCCGATTTATCTGGGATTTTTTTGTCGACAGTAAATTTGATTTTGATCACATCTCTACTGCATGACATAATAAAACATCTACACATAAAAAATAAGACATTAAAACCACATACTGTTTTATAGCAGTACACATATTCTCATAGATGCTTCTTGTTACTTTGACTTATTTGTCCCACAATACACACATTGAAGCTACATACATTAAACTGAATTCTGTAGTTCGATCGTATGGAGGATGGACCATACCAAAATCAAAAACAAATAATGAATCCATAAATAAATAAATATGCCATTAAATGTATCAAAACTAATATTAAAAATACATGTAAGCATTAATTAATTAATAAATTGATAAACATGACATACATTGATATTTTTAATTTGATTCTTTATTTATTAACTTATGTATTAATTCCCCTATCTCTGTTCTCTTTGTATTTATTTTTGCATTTATTTTAAATAAAATATTCATTATTAAATAATATGTATTTATCTATATATTTATTTCTGCATGATTTTCCCTTTGCATCCCCCCTCCTTCCCCAAACTATTTCTAACAAGCTAAACTATTTCTGTATTCTTTTCTTTATACATTTCTTAATGTATTTCTGCCTCATTATGCAAATGAGGGGACTGTCATTCAATGTGGGTCACATAGTCAGAGTGCATAGATTCTTTGCATTATCTATGCCATAGATCGACTACATGCTAGCCAGCTATCCAGCTAACACTGTATGCTTATCAACTCCAGTCTTCATTCCCGGCTACAGCGGGTCGTAGGCCTGCTGCTGCTCCGCCCGCCGCTGCCTCAGGTCTTTGGTCTTGCATTCTCCGACCAGTGCAGGTGTGCACATCAACCGACTGGAGCTGAACTGTTTCTCGGACCCACTGCCGGTCTCCTCCCCATCAATTTATGTCACGTTTAATCCATTAATTAATGGCTACATTTATTTTTAATATTATTTTTGGTACAATTAACGGCATATTTATTTATTTTTGATTTTGTCAGATTCCGTCCTCCGTATGTTTGAGACAACATAAAACAGACTTAATTAAATTAAATTAATTTCAAAGTAAAACAAGACAACTTCTCAATTGACCTATTACTTACTTTTTCTAATTCTGTGCCATTTAAAGGAGTGCCTTCCTTAGTATCGAACTATTTACTTGGAAATGATATGTAGTGTAAATGACATTTGAGAGGCACACCCACAGATATGGTACAATGGAAATCTACTCAGAGACAAACAGGGCTTTCCCAATCCTGTAGACAATACACAGGCACCAATAATACAGAAATAATGGCCCAGACCTGCATTGGCTCACCTTGTTTGATGTAATTCAAACCATAATGGAATTTCAAGATGTTTTCTCTGCTAACAGAGGTTGTTTTACAGTAGCTTTGTTTGCTGTATAGTCTCTGTCTAAACAGGCCTCAGCTGGCATGGACGTCGTCTGACTTCACTTCCCACACACCAAATGAAAAGTATGATCAACAACATATACAGTAATGTTCAAACTTTGAAAGGTTTCTCTTGTTAGAGCACATGCCCAAACACATCATATATTTTAGGGACATTTAAATAAAAACTTATTGCGTCTGACAGTTTTAGCAACGCTCTGAAACCTAGACAAAGCCACTTAGCAGCGTTGGACCAGGTGTGTGGAGGTGTGAAGGCACAACCTTTTCTCTTGACACAACTAATTCTACTACTTTCCATTACACACAAATGCCACACTGCAACATATTCTCATACATCGGTTATGATATCTTGAGAAAAAGTTATTCCTCCTTTTTCTTTCAATTTCCTACGAATGTACGGGAAAACGTGTCAATTTCTGCTCGTTACACGCATACAGTCTTTTTAAAATAAACTTCCGCCTTCACAAGAAAAAACTTCCTTGGATTTAGTCAAGAAAGCTACTTAGTTAGGTTTAGGAAAAGATTTGGCTAGGTTTAGGCAACAATACTATTTAGTTAGGTTTAGGAAAAGATCGTGGTTTGGCTTAAAATAACTAGTGCCGTTACTTAAATACGTAAGTTACGTGACAAATAAATCAACGTTAACTTCTGGTTTTACTCGAGATATGAACGCGGTCTCCTGGGCAAAAAGTACTCTTTCCTCTAAAGCATGCATTGTGTGCAGGCTGGTCTCATGCGCTGTTCGCAGCTATACCTACGAAAAGTAATGCACTGTAATTTGTGTATATCCCATGAAATCAATTTGTGTGTAAGTCACATAATCGTGAAGCAGGAAATATAAATAACAGCAAACGCCACGTAGTGAGGAGGTCAGGGTGGATGGGTGGGTCAAAAAATATCGTACTGTTTGAAAGTGTGAAACTGTTTTCCCTGCCAGAAACCCCCCCAAAGACACGCAAGAGATACCAAATTCGTGGGAAGAGATAATCAGGTTTTGCACATTTGTGTGGCCGTTTGGAACACTCACATTATAATCACTTCAGCCTTTAGATGTGGTCGGAAAACACGCGGTATGATGTAGTTCGTCTGAAGCATATTGAGACCATTACACATTTCCCAATCTAAAAATTTAAATACCAGAAAATTCCAGACTACTTCTGCTGAACCCTTAATCAGATGTACATGATACCATAATGTGAAAGAGATGGCACACCACCAAAGTGAAATATCACTCCAGTCCTCCTCTGCTGTTTAAGTCAGAAAGAAACTGCAATTCCCTTTTCTAGTAGTGTCGAAAGAAAGATGTTTTCACTTCTCTTTCGCTGTACCTTACCAGTAACAGTTTTTAAAGTTCAGGAGCTCAGCAGGGGGCACTTTCTACTCTCCTACTAATCATCATGATTTTGTGTCATCACTGCCAGGTGTAGAGTCGCACAATATCAATAAAATGTGGTACATTTCATTGTTGGCATGTGAGCAGAAAGTATTGTGCTGTACTGTACATGCCATGGACACTACAATACAGAAACAGGCTCTGATGTGAGGATGAAGACTGGTTGGGTTTTTGTATCACATTCTCTTATGTCTCACAATCTTGAGTCTTGTAATGATAGACACACCAACACAAAAACATGCACTACAACTAGGTTTACTAAGATGATTAACATTTAAGCCTGCAGCAGGTATCCGTAGATTACCAAATGGCACCACTCTCGTCTTTAAATTAGCCACAATGTTTTAGGCTTATGGCGACGTGTGGAACCT
Organism: Sebastiscus tertius; assembly: GCA_916701665.1. Classification (NCBI taxonomy): domain Eukaryota; kingdom Metazoa; phylum Chordata; class Actinopteri; order Perciformes; family Sebastidae; genus Sebastiscus; species Sebastiscus tertius. The sequence goes on along the minus strand of CAKAOH010025898.1, from coordinate 38,141 downwards.
AAACGCAAAACACAGACCAGAGCAGTGTTGGTAAGAAAGAGTCTTTATTGCAAAGGAGATAAATGGTGCCTTCAAATTATGTCTTTGCATTTCCTGTACTATGTTACCCAATTGCTAGCTTGCTGAATCGCTAGCCTCTGTGGCCTCTAGACGCTGACAATAATGTTAATATTGCCATTGCTTAGCAGTGGTGGTCTCACACCTTAACCACTTGAACACCAAGCATATCGTGTACACAACTTCCTGTGTTGTAAACACAAGCTCACGAGTTTCATTTGAAGGCACCAAAGGATGAAGGAGTGATGGCGGTGGTGCTGGAGTGCGAGCAAGTGCAATGAGGGAGAGCGTGGCGGGCGTGGGGGGTTACAGGCAGGCAGGAGAAGCAGGAAAGCTGATCCTGAGCACAAAGAGAGTAACATTAGAGCACTAAAGACACAAGGAAACAAAATCATTAAGTGTTTAAGTTCGGCCTGAGGTGTAATTACCACAGAGGTGAAACCACAATCTGGGGTGGAATGGATGAAGAGCAGGAGTAGATGCTGCAGGTAGACAAGCTGACGGGAGGCAGGTGTGTCGACCTGGAGGGATGATGAGCCGATTGCTGACAGGTGTGTGTGTGGGCCACGCCCACGGCAACACAAACACAGGACAAAAACATAGAGAGAGATATACGATATACTCATTGGGCCTCATGCAGCAACATTCTCTTAAATGTATCTTAATTGGGGCAGCATATGTATGGAAACAGATACAGGCCTATATTACTACTGTTACTGGTACTGTTAAACCAAATAAACTTTTTTTTTTCCAGAGCATTGAAAAGTATGAACAGTATGTAAGCCATGCTGTCTCAATTGGTATAAATTAATTAGTAGTATTTCTTTTACAATCCATTCATCCATCATTATAATTACTCTAAAATACATAATAATCTAAATTTGTTTATATGATATTAACGCATTTTTTTTATGTTACTCAAATGAAAAAACTTCTGTCTCCTTGCATTGGACGAACAATATGTGGACTTCAAAAACAAGATGTTTATTTTTTTTTCTTTTCAAGTGCTCTTGACCACACAATGAGGCCCATTGTCAATAAACTGTTTGTTGAGCTTCTTTCAACTGTAGTTCAGTGTTGACCTCAGAAACAGCAGTTGACAAAACAATCTCAACTCAAGGTCTGCGTACTTGCTTCAGGGCCGGCTTAAGGCATAGCCCATATAGGCGGTCGCCTAAGGTGCCACCTTCTGGGGGGGGCGCTGGTCGCCCTCTAAAAAAATAAATAAAATAAAATAATAATTAAAAAAATAAATGCCAGTGGGTGCCCTTCCTCTTTTTCTGCAGTGAGGTAACAAATGAACAAATAAATAAAGAAATACACTTTTCACCCCTGTAACTCTCTCACACTTTTTCATCTGCCCGGCTACACTTATTTGTTAATAAAAGTGTAAATTGTAGTGAAACTGACAATTGTTTATTTATATCATAATAAATATAGTTATTTACGAAAATAATCATCTTAATTTTTGTCATAAAACCACTGTGATGTTTGATATGTGTTGCAGTTTATGGGTGCAATAACCTGGTCTGATGTGTGTTAGGGTTAGAGTTCTGGGGGGTTGAACCCTAACACAAGAGTGGTGCCGTCGGGGGAGGGCTCCAAATCCGAATTTCGCCTAGGGCACCAAAAGGGCTAGAGCCGGCCCTGACTTGCTTGTTCTGGAGCTTTTGACCCTGACTCGTGGTCTTCATTAGCAAATGAAGCTCATGGGATTGTATGTTCAAACTTTTCGTTATGCTTGAGAGCTTTTCAGAGTTCTCGTCCATGGTGGCTTAAAGGATCAGTTCGATGACTCATTCATTCAAGCTCAACACAGGCTAAGAGCAAACACTATCTGCTGTTGAAGACTGTGTGATATGGTCAAAAGCTCCAGAACAAGCAAGTAAGTGGACCTTGAATTGAGTTTGTCAACCGTAAAATACTTTCTGCAGGCATCCAGAATGTGTTTTTAAAAAGTTATCAGAGTGATTTTGGTGCTGAACACAAACAAAACCAACAAAAGAAAATTACAGTTTAGCGGTTTTCATCAGCCATGACAGTATTTTGGGCAGAGTTTTGAGGTTACTGGACACACATCACAGTTCATTACAGTCAAGAAATGAAAACAGAATGCCATTGTGGTCTGCTAGAAAAGTGACCTTGTGAGAATTTCCCATTTAAAACCACTTCACTGATGCCTTGATAGAGTAATAATGTTCTGAGAACCAACCATTTAAGGCCACAGGAGGATTTTCTCAAACTTAATAGTTTCTTCTTTGAGTGTCTCACATCAATTTCTTTTATTGATTGAAGCACAGTTTTCCAGGAATGACTCATCCATAATCTCATTTGAAATACTATCATCATTTTCTAAACTGTGGCTATCATTGCATTGTGTTTTATTGACATAAGGTTTAAATAACCCAGAGCGATTTTAATTTTGAAAACTGTGATATGAATATTATTGTGTTGCGATAGTGAGCATTACACAGCACAATCAGGCCGTGGTAGCACACAACAATGACTGAAGTGTTGTGCAAGAGACAGTGTAATCATCATATAAGCATGTACATGTTCAGTGATATCACTGTATAAGGAGGATAACAATGTTATGCTAACTTATTGCACGTCTTCTCAGTCATGCTGTTACTTGAATACTGTGTTCTTCTCAAGAATGAACATTTCTTATCAAGTAGAGAGGTTACGTGATGTCCTTTAGTACAGTGGTTCTCAAACTGTGGTACGTACGCAAGCTCTCTGTAGTGGTACGCGGAGGAATCTCCGAAATATTTTTTTTAAATGAATAATAAATAGGGCTGACCCATAACTTGTATTTTCACCGTCATCATATGAACATGCGTGATGAACACATCACAAAAGGCTGTCTGGAACGTAATGAATAAGAACAATCATTATACTTAGGGATGGTTAACGTAACTAGGTATTAAACCGTATAGCTAATACGCACACTTCAATATTTGTTTATTTATCGCAAGTCATATCGTCATCGCAATATTGAACAGGCCTAATGTGAGAGGCTGCCCCTTGCGTAGTATGAGAGTTTAAGTGCCAGTTCTAGTGCTACCCCTTTGTACAGCGTGGATGTGGCTGACAAAAGTCAACAATAAGTAATATTCTTATTAGGAATAAATTTGCCTCGGCCGTGAAGTGTGCATTGCTGAATAGGGTAGGCCTACGCTACTGTATTATAACAATGGTCATAATGGTGGTACTTGGAGAGTCAAATATTTTCTGAGGTGGTACTGCTTTAGTACAATAAAAATTGCAATAGCTGCGTGGCCTCACACATTTTGTGAGAAATGGAAATGGAAAACAAATGGAAAACAAAATTGGGTGTCAAATTTATAGTTAGACACATCCAAGTGCTTTTGAGCATGACTTTTAAAGAATACAACCGAACACATTTTATAAATTGTTAACGCTCTACCATACAACTTATCAAGGAGTGAAAACTGTAAAGGCACATAGGACAGTGTGATTAAAGGTACAGTGTGTAGGATTTGTGGCATCTAGTGGTGTGGTTGCAGATTGCAACCAACTGAGTACCCCTCAACTAAACTCCTCCTTTTCAAGACTAGTGTGAGCTGCAGAGTGCAAAACTGTGGTATTGCTGTTCGCCTCGCTCAGAGGCCATCCTTACCATAATAACGGCGAATTCACACCAGGCAGCGGTGAAGTGCGGCTCACAGCAATAACTACATTTGTCTGCATCCGGGAGGAGTATTCATGTGTTTCAGGCAGGAATAAATTCTTTGTAACACAGGTCAACATGTCACAGGCCGCACTTTGAGGCTAAAAATTAAACTTTTCCCAACTTTTAGTTGGGCCGCAATTTGCCGCAGAATCAAACGGCCCACCGCAGGCCGCACTTCACTGCTGTTCTGGTGTGAATTTGACGTAAGACTATTTTAGGAGCAACAGAAGTCAGACGGTGGCTGGCGGTAGCACAGTTTAGCACTCTGCGGCTCACGTTACCGCAGTTTCACAAGCGTGTCGGAGAACTACGGTGGCCTTCAGGTAACGTAAAAACACTGAAGACTCGCTCTAGAGCCAGTGTTTGATTTGTCCGTTCTGGGCTACTGTAGAAACATGGTGGAGAGACATGGCGGACTTCGTGAAGACAACTCGCTCTCTATGTAGATATGAAGTTTCAGGTGATTATACACTAATGAAACATAGTTATGAATATTATATTCCATTTCTGCTAATAGATCCCCGAATTGTTACACACTGTTCCTTTAAGTTGTTAAACATATAAATGTGGCTTCAAAAGAAAAGAAACGCAACTTATTTGAAATGTGTCCTCAAAATTCAGGCAAAAATTTAGAGGATTATTCCATAATCTATTACTTTATTTGCTAATGGTCTTCTTCATCAATTCATAAAATGGAAAAAGGAACTATCACCTGAACACATTGCAGTTATCAGATATTTGTGTTTAGTTCAAATTGTGTTTCTGGTAAATGTATTACATGGACATCTGGTTCCAATGCAGTGGTAAATACAACAAATTAATGATTTGAGTCCCTCTTGACCAATTTCCAGAAAATACTAAAAGAGGGAGTGTCCCAGTGGATGAGTGGTTAAGATGGATACCACATAACCGCAGCTATGTTGCACGTCATACTTTTGTCTCTCTCCATCATATCAACTGTGCAATAGAGACGGGAATGGCAAAAAAGAATCTTAAAAATGTTTTCAAGATAAATTCAGGTATGTTCTCACAATGGATGTGTTGTTTTTCACCTCAGACACATCCATCAAATGTGAGGGGACATATCTCTGAGGCAAAACATTGTAGACAACGAAAACATACAGTGTGGTCATTTATTAGCTCACTAAAACAACTGAAGTAGACGGTGGTCTAGGCCAGTAATCTTCTTCCTCATGTCCAGCCATCTTCTATATCACGTCTTTCCAGTGTTTGGCGCAGGCGAGCGCAGCGGCATTTGGTTCAGCCAGGTCATCGTTGGTACATTGTGGAGCTCGGCTACATCTCATGATGTGTTCCATGGATTGGGATTCGCCACACACACATGCATCTGAAGTTGTTATTTTCCATTTCTTCATGATCACCTTGCAGCGACCTTCGCCGGCCCGCAGGCGGTTCAGTGTTTTCCAGACAGCCCAAGGTTGATCGTGGCCGGTAGCGAGGCATTCATCTGGGGTGATGCCTCTTTCCATCCATTGGGTTGTCTGGCTGCCACGGCTGCTCCACTGGTTCTGCCATTCAGTAATCCTGGCATCAGTTAGGGTGGTCTTCAGAACTTCAGTGGTGTCCAGGAAACTGCTCCTGGAGCTGAGCCGTTTCTGGGCAGCACTCAGCTGCCCAGAAACGGCTGAATGAAGTGAGTGCCGGTTGTCATTGGCCTGCTTTGTGCGCTCGGCTTTTGTGATGACTGCTCTGCGAATGTCAGGGGGAGCGATGCCAGAGAGGGCATAAAGGCAGTGTACGGGGGTTGTTTTGATGCACCCAGTTACTATCCTGCAGGTCTCGTTGAGGATAGGGTCTATTTTACGTGCATGGCATGATCTGCTCCGTGCTGGGCATGTATATTCGGCGGTGGAGAAGCACAAGGCTAGGGCTGATGTACGCAATGTACTTGGGTGAGCCCCCCACTTTGAGTTTGTTAGTTGTCGTAGAAGGCTGTTCCTGGTGGAGACCTTGGCTCTCGTCTTTTGGATGTGTGCCTTGTAACGAGGGTTCGATCTAAAGTTACTCCCAGATAGACTGGATGCTGGTGGTTTTCAAGCTTTATACCGTCCCAGGTTATGTCGAGCTCACGTTTAGCCTCTCTGTTTTTGAGATGGAAGCTGCAGATTTGGGTTTTCCCAGGGTTTGGGCGCAGGTGGTTTTCCAGATAGTACCAGATAGGCCAGTAATAATGTAACTTGACCTCACAGAAATTGCAACAAAAGCTATTTACATTGTATCGTACCCCTAAAGGTATCCTCTTTGACATATCAAAAGTGATGGGCAGTATTTCTGTTACTTGTAGTGGAAATACAATTACTTTGGAGTATTTTGTAATTAGTATTTGACAAATCTGGGTAGAATAGGACCACATGTGGGTAGAAAAAGAACAGATTTGGGTAGAAAAAGAACAGATCTGGGTAGAAAAAGAACAGATCTGGGTAGAATAAGATGTTGTGATAATAAATTCTCATCACTGTGTATTTTTTTCTTCAAGGAAAAATTACACCATGGTCCAATCTAGCATGCATAACAATGTAAGCTTGTACGGTCACTGAAATATGGCTAAAAAGGCATTTTTTGTTAGTATCATATTTTCACAATTTTCCATTGAGTTTGTTTTTGTTGCAATTTATTTGAGGTTGACCCACAATATTAGTAATCTGCACAAAAAGGGCTTGTAGAGCCGTGGTTTCCTGTAAATGGGTTTCAGGATGAAACTGGACGCGTTGTGAGAAGGTGAGCAGGAGCAAGCAAATGTGTCAACAATGTTGTTTTAGTCACATGCAAAGTGAGAAAGGCAGGCAAGAAGCTGCAGGCAATACTGAATCATGTCAAAACAGCAGATATAACATGACGATGAAGAGGGTGATACTGTTGTTTATGTTCTAGCAAGGGGAGGGATTGTTCGTATGCATTAAATGAACTAGACAAACATATTATTCCTAAAATAGTTACAGGACAGTGCAGTTTACACAAAATACTCCCCCAGGCTTAATGAGAATGAAAGGGGACACTCAGTGTTTCCCTAGCTAAGGGGTGATTAGGTTACATTGCAAAGTGTACACAATTATGGGTAATGGGTGTGGTGCACCTGAACAAACAAATGAATAACTTGCAATACAATGCACACACACACACACACACACACACACACACACACACACACACACACACACACACACACACACACACACGTACACACACACACACACACAAACAAGTCTTATTTCTGTATTTTTAAAAGAAATGGTTGGCTCAAAACAAGCCGCATCTAATTCATTGAAAGGTTAAATAATTTGTTCATCCAGCTGTTTTCAGTTACCGCGTTGGGTCTGCTTCCTGTCTCAGCCTCACTGCATGTGTCCCAAATCAGACATAGGCAGTTGAGTTAGAGGGTGTTGAAACAGCACCACCTAGTGTTGAAGCTGTAGTCAAATCCTTTGCTACTACATCATGTTTTATTTGCAGTGTTTACAGTGTGTATGGTGTCTAGAACTTGACCTTTATTCATGTAATGTGTCAAAGGTATTTGATCAGATATAACAGTGTGGATCGGAGGCTTGGTAAAAAAAATATCTTGTGTAATAAAGTTATATAATTAAGTACATTTAAGTACAATTCTTAGGTACTTGTACTTCACAATACTTCTTCTGCCAGCGGTGGAAGAAGTATTGTTTACTTAAATGAAAGTAGCAATAATACCACACTGTAGTAATAATACCACACTGTAAGAATACTCAATTACAAGTGAAAGTCCTGCATTAAAATTTGTTTTACTGAAGTAAAAGCAGTATTAGCAACAAAACATACTTAAAGAATCAAAGTAAAAGTTCTCATTATGCAGATGATGCATATGAGGGTACCTGCTATTATTATATGAATGGAGCATTATTATTGTTGCATTAACATTTAAGTGGTTCTTGTCGAATAGTTACGTTTAGGATAGGTCGTCGGGCAGTGAGGCTCGTGAGAGTTTTTGCATGTTTTGCAGATTTCTGAACAGATTTTGCAATTTGCAGGTTACCTTCTAGACGTCACCCAACCATTTAAGTGGTACAGAGGTGGAGGCTAATTGTTGGGTATTTGTCTGTGTATGTTGCTACACTTGTTAACAAATAAAAAAGTTTATAACAACAGCAACAACAACAACAAAAAACATTTAAGTTGTACATTAACTGGTTGAGGTGGAGCTAATGTATCTGTATATTGTTGGGTAGTTTTATCTATAATATTGACTCTTAAATAGTCATATTTTGTTTGTACAAAGGTAGAACTATAGCTCTTAAATTGTAACAGTGAAAAAAAGTAAAAATATTTCCCTCTGAAATAGTATAGAAAAGAACAAAATTGAAATACTTAAAAGTACAAACTTATACTTAGATGTAATTAGTTTTTCTCTATCACTGAAGCCCAAATAACTCCACTATAACACCCCAATATTACCTAAAACTCATGCATGTTTGATTTATATTCAGTGCATCTGTTGAAACCAGCATAACATTTAAAGAATATGTATAACTCTCACTGCTCTCTGTGAGTATTATATTATTGCACACAGCAGAGTGGGCGCTACACTAGTGAGCATCTCCAGCCTGCCGTTACACAACCAGACGGGGATAATCACACCTGCAAGTGTCTGTGTGATGCTGCACTTCTTATTGTCCTGCTGAGTGTGCTCCTGTTTCCTTATCTCTACTTAACCAAACGATTAGCATGTGTTGACGCTCATCCAATCACATCTACCTGCCCCAGTTAACGCCTCGTACCATTGGCCGTCGATGCTGCCCGTCAGCAAGGATGGGGAGTGCTCCTTGTTTGCATTTGTGTGGGTGACAGGTCGTGACCCTAGCTGACCTGGATTACCACCGGCTCCTGTAGCAATCTCATGAGCCACTAAATATAGCTTGTGCCTAGGATGGTGTCTCCAGTGAAGGGCTATAGGGTGACTCGGCCTGACCCAATCTGAGACTGTCTGGGTGGGATTAGTGCTCCTTTCTGGCGCAGGGACACTGACAGAGGAAGGATATAATTAGAGGTGTAAGAAAATATTGAAAATATCGAATATCACGACGTTTTGTGATACGGTATCGATTCTCAAAAATTTATTTTTAATTAATAGTTTACACGCAAAGATTAACTCAGTCAATACTTTATTTCATTTGCAAAGACATGCACCCTCTCAGTGTATGTGCCCTCTCAAAGTAGTGCTTTGATGTTGGATGTTACAGGTTCTGTGATAAATGCAAATGCAGAACGCACTGTTCTGATTTCATAAAAAAAGTACACTTTTTTACTCAGATTTTATGCATATAGTGATATTCTTTATACAATGAGTTTCCCTAAAATTATATTTAAAAAAAAAAAAAAATCGCAATATATCGCCTTGCTTACAGTATCGCGATATATTGAACGTAACCTCTGTATCATGATATGCATCAGAAACGCCAGATATAATAGTCCAATATTGAAGAGTGGTAAAACAGAAACAGGATGTGTGTGTAAAATAGATTCCCGTTAGATTAAACATGACAGTGAAATGCAGGTGAAGTAAAGCTCAATTTATTGATTTATGGAAAATATATCACATCTTTACATTTTTTTGAGATACCTTCAGAAGATAACAGTCCATTTACCATTTACTTCCCAACATCCGAATCAAAAGATGACCAATTAAAAACGCCTCAAGCAGAGCAGCATTTTAAGTTTCGTGCTTTGAGGAAATCATAAAGACACCTCAGCTAACTCGCTTCTTAAATTTAGCCAACCTAAACAATCTCACTTCTAAAGCTGAACTCTTTGCTACAACCCTATTTCATCCCCATCTGAAAGTTTCCATTCTAATAGCCCAAATTAAACCCTAATCACCCCCTCATCACCAGTAGTTTTTTGTGTGAATATACAGTATAATGTATTCTGTTCAGTAAAACAGCAAGCAGGTTGAAGTTTGAATCACCGGACTACAAATCGAAGATCAGACACCAACAAGGACGAGAAATGAGAGTCAACATATGAGTTGTTATAGCAGCAGCAACAGTGACATTTGGTTTCTTTTTCTTCTTTTACAACAAAACCTTTTTAAATATCCACATGTGGTTTAATACCAAAGTGCAAATATGTTCAACTGCATGTATTTTTATATGTTGTTATATTATATTATATTCTAATGAACTACGAGTCTTGCAAGAAGGTTGAGGCGTTTTTAGAGTATTATGGCACATTTCAAAACCAAAGAGAAAACATGTCACAGGTCATTTACTACAACAATAGGCAATGCAAACTTTACAATACACTAATATATATATATATAGATATATTTGGTGACCAAAGTTTGTCATCAATACATTAATATTTGAGAACACATTTATAAAGCATTACATCAATATTGTATCATCAGGATATCTGATTGCAGAACAAATATATTAGTCCTCAAGTGGTTGTTTTCACAATAATCCTCCTGAAGCAATACAACGTACTACTGTCTCCCATCAGTGCTGCGGGCAATGTAAAGCCCGCGACTCAAAACCAGACAATATATCATCCCCAAGAGGAACATAACTTCAGCACTTTTCAGTCTCTCGTTCTCGTCTGAACTCTTCAAGGTATAAAGACTGCAACCGAGCACCAGTGAACACCCTACATCGCAACTATTTGCTCTTGCAATAATCAATAGTGACACAAATTTTACAGATATATAGCTATATAGTAATGTATATACCTCCAGTGTGTACACAGTCTGACCACTACCTCTGATGGGATCAGAGCGTCCTCGTTGTGACAAGAGACCGCCACAGAAAGGGTGCATGCAAGAAGAGTACTCAATTCAGTATTTAGAGTTCTTTGTTGAATATTGGAAGGAATTAAATAGCCAACTTCTCTATACGAACTGTGGCATGGGCTCCTATCCCCTCTGCCTTTTCAGTGTTGCCCTTTCCTCTAAATTAATCAGATGCTGGGTGACTCAGCAGAATCTTGGTCTGAAGTACGGGGCCTCGGCCCTCTTAAAGCTTGGTCCATTAACTTCTCTAGGGATTATTCTGTTCGGTTGGTGTTTGCTAAACAGATACCTCAGAAGTTTTTGGATGTACTGAAGCACAAATTGTTAAATTCTACACATTAAGTGATTTTTTTTGGGGGAAAGTTTGTTTATCGTTTGATAATTGTTCCTTTTTTGGGGGGTTCTGAAAGACAGTGATCTTAGGAGGACAAGCAACGTTGAGAGAAATGTCAGCGTTCTCTTCACTTGGCAGTCATCATCTGGACAAACTCTGTGAAGAGAACAGAAAATGTTTAAATGAAACAGATGCAAAAAGTGAACTTTTGGCAGTTGTTAAAGGGACTGTATGTACGTTTTTACATGTATAAACATGTTTTAATCATTTATTATTGCCAATGTGTGAACAGGTTGTAAGCTAATCTAAAAAATTTGACTTTCTGGGTTTCCTCTTTTAAAATCCAACGGATGTGATATTATGCGCGCTCATGAATGCCTTTACTCTCTTCAGCTCCGCTACAGGGCTAACAGTGTGCAATGATAGCTAACGGTCAGATAGAAATGGAGTACGCTAACGCCAACAAATGACCAGCCCCCACCACAACTAAGACTCCAACACAAACTCCACAGAGGCACAAAAAAACAAAGTTATATCTAGTGAAGCCCATCTTGCAAAGCAGGAACGTGACCGCTGTCGGGGGGGCGAGGGGGGGTAAAAGTAGGATCAACATCGGCCGGGCCTACGATTCATGTAGGCGACCTTCGTTTGGTCTTGGGCATCAAAACAGACCCTGAGCTGTCAAAATTCCTATTGGACAGGTAAGCTAACATTACTGCCAAGCATATGACGTATATAGTGATATTGGGGTTTTAGCTGGTTAATGTTAATAACGTTAATCAACCTGATGCCTGTCAATCACCCTCAGTCTTGTGTGTGTTGCCTCACTGTTTTGACCGATGCTCGCTCGCGTCTAAGTAGAGCGAGCACAAGTGCGAGCAACAGGATGCTGACTGTTGTTGACTTAATGGCCACAGGTGTCACTGTTAACAAGCAATTTCTGATTCTTACATCTAGCCCCTTTAAAGCTTTTGGTACAAGAAACTGTTAAAATGATGTGAGAGCCTATCACAAAGGTCATGTTGCAACTGACATTTTTCCTGGTTTCTGTCTCAGTAACTCAATAATAATTGCGTTCCTTGTTCTTATAAGATTTTAGTCAAAACACAAAGATTATGCTGCAGCAAAAAATAAGTGGCAAAGAGAATAAACATACAAGCAGTTGCAGGGTTGTAATTAGTGTTAATAATAATAATCACCAAACTAAAAGAAAGGTATGACACCTTTTCAGGAAGAAAGCAACCAAAAAGAACATCTCACCCTCATAGTTGACCTGACCATCGCCGTCAATGTCAGCCTCGCGGATCATTTCGTCCACCTCCTCGTCAGTGAGCTTCTCCCCTAAGTTGGTCATGACGTGCCGTAGCTCTGCTGCACTGATGTAGCCATTACCATCCTGCCGACGGCCAACACAACAATTAGTGTTTATTCAAGTCTATTGTATTTGTATAGCCCAATATCACAAATCACAAATTTGCCTTAGGGGGCTTCACAATCTGGACACTGTTATTGTGTCTATTTACCATTTTACACACTGTAGCAGCTAAAAGCTGAATACCACTAAAGTTAGTTTTCCTACTATGATGTTCTACAACAGCTAGGTCAGTATTACTTGTATGTGAACTGTACTTCTTTGGTCTCACCTCTACTTAGAGCTGAATGCTAAACATCTACATGTTAGCATGCTAAATATTATCATTCATCTAGCAGAGAGACACCAATAAAAAGCCTTTTAATGGACCAAAGTGCTGGTCAAGTAAAATAAAACAGCGACCTTGTGTGACAGCTCAATATCGTGCACAAATCTTTCTCTAAAAACATACAGGGATTTATTATATGAAGGGGTTTGTCTTTTCATCTTGCGGTCACAAGGATACAATGGATATATAAATCTGTGGCAGAAACAGAGTTCCTAATTTTAATAAGTGGAGCTTGATGATATTCTCGGTCTATTCTGTCCTAACATACCTTGTCAAAGACTCTGAAGGCTTCTCTGATCTCCTCCTCACTGTCTGTATCTTTCATCTTCCTGGCCATCATGGTCAGGAACTCAGGAAAGTCAATTGTACCATTACCTACACAGTCATGAAAACAGAAAGAGGTTAAGGTAATTATGTCACTCAAAAACTGAGCATATCAATCCAAGAAGACTTAACACTTTCACGGCACAAAACATACCCCACATTTTTATGAAGTATTAAATCAGATGTGGCTACAAGAACAGTAGAGCCCAACTGATACATGTGCATTGCTGATACTACTGGCAAATGTTTAGCTTATCTCAGAAATCGGTATCTGCATATAAAATATATTTGAAGCAAGCAGCATTAAAATTCTGGCCTATCACATAGGTAACAGGGAGGGGTTATCTGGTAGACAGCAACCGTCACCAGAGAAAATGGTCACATTTCTCAACATAAATGTCATGATAGTAATTTAAAGCACTTCTACCAATATCCTTAATATCTCCACACTGCACATATTGGATAAACTTTCCAATAGTTTTAATAAGGTAAGAGGAATATTTGGCATGAAGATTACCCCTAAAATTGTAGTGATTATAAGTTTAAACTAGTATAATTTTCTTGTGCTTTTCCTCCTCACCATCCGCATCCACCTCATTGATCATATCCTGCAGCTCGGCCTCAGTGGGGTTCTGTCCCAGAGAGCGCATAACAGTCCCAAGCTCCTTGGTGGTGATCGTACCATCACCGTCCTTGTCGAACAGCGAGAACGCCTCCTTGAACTCTGTGCATTTACAGAAATAACACTGTTAGTATGCCTCGAGCATCCACCTCGATACAGACACTTCCTTTCAGTCTTTCAAGCTGTTTGAATAGGAAGCATATGATAAGCATTAACAGGGTCTGAGCATGGCTAATTCAATGCTAGGAAGGAACAAAATAAGGTGACCCCTGATCTATACAACAGCATAGAGAGTAAAAGTACTGGTGCATCTGCAGCAAAATGTCTAAAAATGAATGTGCACGTGAGCTTTTCATGTGAGGTTTCATCCTGTGACTCAAATCCCTGCTGATTTTCATTTTAGCCATGCCAACCACCAGCTTATATCCTCACAGACCTCTGGTTACTTAAATCTCTTAAGACACCCTAGAGTCTCAGGTTTGGTGGTGAATTAAGGCGCTAAACCTAAAACAAACCAAACATGGTTAAGGTATGCCCTCACCAGCAATCTGCTCCTCAGTCAGCTGATCAGCCTGTTAACAAAAGAATAAGACAACGATAAAACACTGATATTCCATCATGAAAATAATATTTTGGGCAGCCCTGATAATGAGAATTATTTATTTTCATCATAGAATGTTTTTAGTTCTCTAGACCGATGCAATTAGGTAGGGCTGTGCAATTAATCGAATCACAATTTTAGCTTCCAACGATTATGAAAACAAGGTAATCAACATTAAACGATTATTGTGCATTCCGTTTCGCAATGATACTCTCGTTTGGTCTATAAATCCAGCGCAACCCTTTCCTTTACAGCAGTGCGCTTTCACCGTCTTCAACCACGTACCCCTTCTCGTTTACCATGCTCTATGGGTGTGACTCTTTTTGCAGTGTCATCACCATTCATACAACCAATGAGTTTATCATTAGATTGTTTACAAGAGCACACAATTCTTCATAGATCTAACCCCTTAATATTGCACTAGATTTATGCATTCAACTTTAAATGTAGGCTACAAAATGTTCTTTCTAAATGCATGATGTTTCCAAAGTCAATGAGTAATCGTGTCAAATAATCGTGATCTCATCATTGACCAAATTAATTGCGATTTATGATTTTTTGCCATAATCGCGGCTATCAGCCCTAATTTTTAGTGTTGAAAAAAGCAGCCAAATGTTAAAAGGAGTTGGTTAGTTGAGATTTTAGGTGAGTTTATATGACAGTACGTTAGGACAGACATAAAATAATACAAATGTAAAACAACAGATGCCTTCACTGATGGTGTATATGGCTGGAGATGCTAAAGCACCTTAAGTCTGATTATTAGCTACATCCAGAGATGTAGCATTACCAAACTTAGGGGAAAGATTGTTGACAAAAAAATGTTTCCATCCAATCCAGCCCTCCTTGTCCAGTAGGATTTTCTTGAAAACCATAAAGCTCCCCAAACAAGATTTGATATGGGAGGATGCTCAAAATTCAAATGTTTATGATCTGTTTTTAATGTATTGGTCTGTCTTGATTAGAAGCAAGATCCTAAATAAATACCTCAAACAATATGGATAAAGCTATAGGAGTAAGTTGTTAAGTGTCTATCCCTCCATTGCAAACTCACATCAACATAACACAGCTGCAACAGCTGTTGTTCTTTGTGAAGGAGGAAACTACAGACGTTTAACGGTCACCTTTTATGCCTTCAGGGGGTTGAGTGTTTCATACTCAGAGATTCACTCAGGTGGATGTGACTTTAAAATCTTCCAGTACAATGATTATAGAGATTAAAAGCTTTGGGTAGGCCTAATGAGGAGCACCTGCAGCCGACTCCACTGTTTAATCAACACACACAGATCTATGCCAATGCAAATGTACTCTAAACAAACTAATTCAAAACAGAATGTGATATTATCTGGCAGCTGGGCCCAGTCACTGCCTATGACTGAGCTAAAGACTATCTCTACAGATGTAAGGCTCTCTCCTTTATTAGTGGGGGTGCTTAATTAATAAAAGAAAATTAACTATTGGGCCTTAAACTCCATTATATTATA
Source organism: Sebastiscus tertius (assembly GCA_916701665.1). NCBI lineage: Eukaryota > Metazoa > Chordata > Actinopteri > Perciformes > Sebastidae > Sebastiscus > Sebastiscus tertius. The sequence goes on along the minus strand of CAKAOH010025898.1, from coordinate 22,544 downwards.
TTATATTATATTTGGCAACTTGCATTCTATTTCATCTAAAATATAAGACTTGTTGCATTACTTGAGTAAAGTCATTGAATAGATAGTCGTGCTTGCAGAGAGTGGAACCACATACATATTAGTTTGTTTTCTTATTAAGAGAAACACTCATAACTATTTTAAACAAACCCCCAATGCTAAGATCCAATATTGAGCCAATATTGTCCAAACTTGCTGCTCTTTAGATTGGTTTTACTTTTGCGTTATTGCACCCAAATGGTTTTTTCCAACTTCATCTGATATGTCATTCAGCCATCCTCGTGAGGTCTTACCAGGCCTGTCTAAGTCAGTCAACATGCCCACTTCAGGCCGAGAAAGTGTGATGAGGGACGGGTATAAATACTCCACGGCCCGAAATACACACGCCTGCTATAATTAGTGAGACACGAACAGGGTCGGCAATGTAGCACACTGAATATCACCGCGACTAACCACCTCTTTGTATCTTTTTTCACTGAACAGATGTGCACTCGGTTTATCATCACAGACCAACCCCTGTGCCAACTGTTGCTTGACTGCTGGGGTGCTGCTTTGTGTCTGTGTGTAATCCTTCATATTGTCAGGAAATTATTCTCAGATGACTTGGAAACAACTGGCATGATCAGGCATAACAAGAACTTAACTGCTGCATACAATAAATTAGGGATACACCGATACCGGATCGGATATCCACCGAAGCTGACTCAAATAGCTGGATCGGGTATCGGTGACAGTGGATCCGATATATTTAATTCAATTCTACGTTTATATACTATATACATTATATACTGACATGTTTTAATTCCTGTTGAAGATTTGACCAATTTGTTGCTGCATTAAAAAGGTTTACGCTTGAATTGTAATTCCTGTTCATTTTTAAGATTTTTTTTTACCAAGTTGCTGGTGTACGATTTATTATTTTAATATTAAATAACAATTCAGTAAATTTATATCTATGTATTTATTTATTCCCCTCTGTTTTACAAAGTGAGAAAGCAATGTTTAAGTTAAGCCTGATACATATAAAAGAATGATCCCAGTCACTTCCACACAGTAAGCTTATTAATTAAATACTGATATCAGATCGGTACTCGGTATCGGCTGATACTCAAAGCCCAGGTATCGGGACTGAAAAAGTTGGATCTGTGCATCCTTACAATAAAGCCTACAATAATATAAAAATAAGTAATTAAATCAAATGAACCCATATAGCTACAGAGATAATGCATGACGTCCATGTGCACTTGCTCCACAGACACAAGCATAAATTAGTTTCTAACAACCCCTTTCCTTTCAAAACCGAAGAGATAAAAGCTAACATTTCTGTAGCTCGAGGTGGTGGTAACGCCATGTGTTCTTCGAGTCAATTTCAATGAGTCACCGTGTTGGTTTTGGAGGAGGGGGGGTAGGGAGTAAAAAGAAGGGGAGCAAGACAGACTGCAGAGTATTCACTCCGTCCACTATACCAACCAATTCGGTGGTGCTGAAGCAAGCACTGTCTGGATCAGACACAGCATGGCACAGTTAGAGAGATTTGCACGGCTGCTGCGGTGTGAAAAAGTGTTCAGCAAAACACTATTGCTGCTTTTCAACTAGATCATATCACATTTTCTCATGTCGAGTACAGAAAAACTACGAGGGCTGCAGGTGACTTTCAAGCATGTGTGGCTGAATATAATATTGTAGTTTCTTTAACATTCCAGATCATGTGTCTTGTTCTTTAACAATCTGCAGAGAACAACAGCAGTGAATGATTAAGGATTAGACAGGAGGAGCAGGGATTATATTATAGTGGCACATTATGGCTTTGTGTGTGTCTGTGTGTGTGTGTGTGTCTGTGTATATATTTATATATATATATGGTTCCCATTTTGGAGGGTGCACTGCGGGTCCTGACTGCACCAAGCATGGTTTGGTTCAATGCAGGGGGGAAGGGAAGGGAGGCGCTGGAAGGAGAAGGAGAAGGAGGGGTGGGCAAAGAGAGGATCATTCAGCAGGAGCAGACTGCGTTATGGCGCAACACGTAACGGAGGAGATGCTGTCATCATCATGGTGGTGCTGTTGCGAGAATACACAAAAATGCTGCAACATAACCTTCATAATCTCCATGCAATATGACAAATAACTGAGCAGCAAGACTATACTACCTGTCAGCTCTTATGTAATCGCAGTTGGTGGCGATTACAATTATTTGTCTCGCTTGTTGCGCATGTCTCACTACATTCAGAGCAGCAGCCTGCAAGAGGTGTCTGCTGTCTGCCTGCAGACACTTGTTATGTGGGATGTCAAAACGGTACTTAGCAAAGACAAGTTAGCTGGAGGTTTTTTTTTTTTTTTTAGTATGCAAGATAAACGACATGTTTTCAAGATCACGTTAACACTGAACGGTCTATTTATACACACCACCTCCTTCACCACCACGCCCACTCTCAAGCAAACGATAAAAAACGCTGCAAACCTTGATCCTCCAGCATGGAGGTTAAACCACAAAACGCTTTTCTAAATGATTGATTAAAGACATTACAGTAGACAACAACACATTGTTTTCTCTCGCAACACGACGTGTAACATTATATTGCGCAGATAATAATACTAAACCTTCTTTCAGCTACTGCAGATAAAGTTACATATAAACCTCTGATACATTAACAACAACGTGTTAACCTGCAGCTGTCTAGAACACGTCTCGTTTAGTGGTTTAACGTGTGTTACTACGTGTTACTAGTAGAGTATGTGCTTTAATGCTTTAATGCGATAACAACTACTTGATAAGCTGTTATCTCGAAACCGCCGCAAAGCTAAGTTAATCAATGCTAACGAGCGAGCTAACGTTATTAGCTAACTAGCATAGCTAACGGTTAGCCGTTATTAGCTAACTAGCATACCTAACGGTTAGCTATGTTACCTAGGTAATAACGGCTAACGTTATCTTCACGTTATCAGCACCAAAACATGTTTTCGTCACCTAAAAGAAATGCCCACCTAAAAAACAACAATATCAGATTAACTGTTCGCTATATTTAGAATATGTTTCACTAACGGCTAACGTTATTACCTATTATTAACTGCTAGTCAGCTAATAGCGGCTAAACGTTTAGCTGCTAGTAGCTGGCTAACATAGGTAACGTTTAGCCGTTATTACCTAGGTAACATAGCTAACCGTTAGCCGTTAGTACTCACCATTGTGCCGTTGACGTTTCAAAGCTCTGCGGAAGATGACAAAACGACAAAGGGTTTGTTGTATTGAGCTCACTAAGACGTTTGCTGCGCTGTGTAACTACTTGGGTAATATCAAACAGTGTGTATTTCGGGGGTGAATCTGTGGAGGCTGTGTATATATCCGCTGTGTTGCACCAGAGTGGCCCGGAGACCTCAATCCATCGGTGAGTGCTACGCCTTCAGTGTGAGTGCTTTATCCCTCCGCCGGTACATCTATAGGACCTCACACTCTCAATGCATTGATCCAAAAATACACTGAACACTGCTCATGTGAAAGTGTTTTAATTGCAATACACGTTCACTATTCATTACTGAATTGTTCATTTGACACATAGCAAAGAAAGCAAAAAATAAAATAATAATAATTGTTGCTCTATTTAAAATATGCGCGCAAAGATACCACCCCCACCACCACCCGGCTGGAGAAGTGACAGTGTATGGAAGATTAATGATGCCTAATAGAAGTGCTATAAGCCTCCGCTGAAGTGTTTTTCTCCTTAATGTATTCCCATTTAATTTGGGCAAAAACATTAAATGTCACAGAATGATGCATGCTTTTGGGATAATATGGTGTAAATATAGTAGGCCTACTATACAGTATTTTCACCTTTGTAAAATGTTAAACTATTTATGGAAGATTAATGATATCTAACAGAAGTGCTATAGGCCTCCGCTATAGTGTTTTTCTCCTTAATGTATTAATAATAATAATAATAATAATAATAATAAATTGGACTTATATAGCGCCTTTCAGAAACACAAGGACGCTTTACAAAGGGGGCACACAAAATCATACTAATAAATATCACAGAGGAGAAACTATAGCTAAGTAATTAAAAGAGTGATGTGTAGGAAGAGTCAGCTGAGATCAAAGGCCTTGATGAACAGGTGGTGTTTGAGGTGTTTTTTGAAAGTGTCCAGGGATGAAGCATTTCTTATTTCAGGAGGGAGAGAGTTTCAGAGGGCGGGGGCCGCGACGCTGAAAGCTCTGTCGCCGAATTTTCTCAGCCAGGTGTGGGGGGTGATGGCGAGCTAAAGCTTCATGAAGCTTTGAAGCGTTCCAGCAAAGGATTCAGAAAAGGGTTCATTTCTCGAGGCTTCATGTGCACACAAAACCACCTGGTGGCCAAAGAGTGTAAAACAGGCAGATATGATCTTAACCATGTGATCTGTGATATACTGTATTTAGTGCCAGTAAAGGCTGTTGGGAATGACTATAAACAATGAAAAAAAATATACAAAGGTAAAAATACTGTATGTAGGCCTACTATATTTATATTATCCCAAAAGCATGTATCATTCTGTGACATTTTATGTTTTTGCACAAATTGATGATGCCACTATCATCCCTTCTCTCTGTAATCCTACAAAGGTGTAACCCCCCCCCCACTCCCATTCCCAGCACTTGAGCTAATTGCTATGCATTGATCCCGCGTTGTGACCCAGGTCAGATCTGAATTGTCCTGACCAAGGTTCAACCCGTGTTGAACATGGTTCAGATAACCCTGGTCCAACCCTGGTCATCAATGTGAAAGGGTAGGCGGGCACAGCTTCTGCTCAACAAAGTTACAGCTGTTTGCTGTCCTAGCTGGCTCCACAATGGTTGATGTACTTGCATGATTCTTTACATTTTTGGGTTGTATCCACATGGTTGAATGCATTTATTGTGAGTCGCTTTGGATAAAAATAATGGTAACAAATTCAAAACGCTTTGCTGTTGCCGTTAACCAATTGCGTCACCATAGTTGCTGAATTCAATCATAATTGAACCAGAAATTTAAAGTGAACTGATTAAAGCTGCAGATTGTACAATTTTTTTCTCAACAGCAATCTTTAGCTCCTGCCTGCTGTCAGAGACACGTGCGGCAGAATTTTAAGCTCGGTGATCGACTGTTTGTTGCAGAAATGCACCTCATGAGTCATAGTTAACTCCTCCCCTGAATTGTTTATGTACACAACATGTACCTTCGACTTTTTATTAAAGAACCAGATATTTTTTAACGCAGTTGTTAATATTTTGGGCTAATGATTTAACCAGGAGTAATCATGCCGATCCAAGCTTTACAAGTGCTCCAACTGTGACTTTAAAGTTTAAGACGCGCCGCAATTATGACATGGAAGACAATCATGGTTTAATTTGCAACTAACACAAGAGTGACATGGAAACTTGAAACCTCCAGGTCACATACATGGAGAATGGACTTTTCAGTGAACTGGGAGACATCTTGTGTTCAGTTGTTACACTTTTGAAATGAACAATATTTGCATATTCATAGTCAGAAAGAGTAGATGTAGCGTGGCTCTGCTCTGGGCTCACTATTTTTCATCCACCACCCCACTCTTTATACTGTAGCTGTCGATCCTGATGATCTCACCCAACTTCACAGCCTTGTAAACTGCATCTCCAACAATTTATGGATGCCCAAATATTTCCTGAATCCAACCTAGAAATGACACAAAATATATTAACAGTCCAAAAAATCAAAGATAAAAACAGTGTCCCCCCCCAAGTACTAATTAGGATGATGTCATTAACATGTCTGATCTAACTTTCCAGCTGCATACAAGCTACATTAGGACTAGGGCTGTCAAAGTTAATGCGATAACGCGTTAACGCAAATTTTTTTTTGCGCCACTAATTTCTTTAACGCATTAACGGAACTTGCAATTTTTAGGCTGTAGAAGGCTCAGTTTTAAAGCTAGAGTGAAGATACTGGTATATGAAACTAGCAAACCTAAGGAATCCATTGGTCCCAGTTTGTCATGAGGTTAAATAACGCTCCAAACTTATGTTAAATTTTGGTGAGGAAAAACTGGCATGGCCATTTTCAAAGGGGTCCCTTGACCTCTGACCTCAAGATATGTGAATGAAAACAGGTTCATGGGTACCCACGAGTCTCCCCTTTGCAGACATGCCCACTTTATGAAAATCACAAGCAGTTTGGGGCAAGTCATAGTCAAGTCAGCACAATGACACACTGACAGCTGTTGTTGCCTGTTGGGCTGCAGTTTGCCATGTTATGATTTGAGCATATTTTTTATGCTGAATGCAGTACCTGTGAGGGTTTCTGGACAATAGTTGACATTGTTTTGTGTTGTTAATTGATTTACAATAATACATATATACATACATTTGCATGAAGCAATCATATTTGCCCACTCCCATGTTGATAAGAGTATTAAATACTTGACAAATCTCCCTTTCAGGTACATTTTGAACAGATAAAAAATGTGCAATACATTTTTTTTAATTAATTAAAGACTATTGCCAAGGCCAGGCCTTTTCTTTCTCCCAGAGATACAGTGGAGCCTGTTCATCCTTTCATTAGAGAGTACGCTCAACTACTGCAGTGTATTGTTCACAGGTCTCCACAAAATGTCTAGAAGTCAGTTGCAGCTCATGCAGAAAGCTGCTGCCGGTGATTAATTGGGCGAAAGAAAAGAGCTCACATGACTTCTGTTCAAAAATCCCTGTGCTGGCTTCAGTTAGAAAACATGTTAAGATACTATTACTTTTCTATAACTGTATTCACAGACTTATCCCTGACTATTTCAGTCGTTAGACTATGCAAATGTTGGTAGAGTGCTCAAGGCCTCAGATTCTCTACTGCTAACTAAGACAAAGACCTATAGCGAAACTATATCTGGATCTAAGGGTAGCAGCATCAATTAAGGTTTAAAATCCCCTACTAAAACTCTGCATTATAGTCTCCTTATAATCTCCTATTACGACACTTTTATATTATATACATTTCTGAACAGTTTTTGAATATTGCAATGATAATGATGATGGTAATTGGATGGCTATTATTGTTATTAGTATCTGTATTCAGTTTGCATCGGCAACCAGCAATGCAGTTTAATTAATTACATGCTTTTAAATCAAGGTCATATGAAGATCAAATAATCTAATATTCTATTAAAACATACAAACATTGCCATGATAACAACCCCATGAATGGATGAGCAAAGGCCTACACATACTTGGGACAAGATATTTATTTGTGCATAATATATACTGTACTGCACTTCAGTGTTTTATCATGTGAGTTACAAGGCAGTCCAGCAGAGGGAGACATTGCTCTAGTATTGCCTACCCAGCAGCCAAAGCTCATCAGCGAGTGCTGATCATAGATGATGACGACGACGATGATGATGATGATACTGGCAGTGACACAACGTTGCATCAGACATCAATAACAGAAATCCAGGAATTTTAAAACATACCGTGACAACGTGATTCTCATGACAGACCACAAACAACACTTAGCTTTTTGTGTACATCTCCAGTCCAGGTCTAAACTATAGCTAGATTGACACAGGAATTTACACAAACAATTTACTTCAACAGAGGATAAGCAACATGTTATTGAGTCCGTATTGGGAAACTCCGAATTACATTCAGATGTAGGCCTGTCTGGTGCGGGGGTTGCTCATAGGGCTTCATATCAAGTCCAGAAATAGTTTGCATGTCGGAAATAAGAGTAGAAGCCACAAAAATTTGTCCACCCATGCAGCTGAAGTAGACATGAATATTTAGTCTATTTTTATATCCTTCCTGGATAGATTACTGAACTGGCCTAAGCCCCTAAGCCATTATGTTTTTTAATAGAGCTAGAAAGATGGAACCTTTTCCCAATTCAAAATTGGGCTTGTAGAGAAAATAAATACCCAATTTTGGTGTTCGTGGCTGCACGTTAAAAGGACAGTGTGTAAAGTATACAGATTGTGATACGTCGCCTTTTGTATAAATACAAATAAAGAGACAACAACACGACGATCAAAAGAAGATGGACTCAAAGTTGAAGTGGAAAAGAAAAAGGGTGGTTCATTAACATAATACTTCAAATAATGACAAAGGTTCACAAAAGTGTGAGGGAGGATGGGACGAGGTGGTTGTGCCAAATAAACAGAAATTAACACCAAAAAACTAGACCTAACTAAGTTTTATCTCATAAAACAAGCCACAAAAAGAACACCTGACTAACTTACCAAAAAAAGTGGCCATCAAAACCAATACAACGGTGGCACCAACCAATAACCTAGTGTTTCTAGACAAATAGATAACTATGCAGGTGTAAAGGGTACCCCAGTATACCTATACTCCTCCACCCACCACAGACCTTTTTCTAATATCTTCAACAAGTTTTTTAAGCTCAAACAAGTAAGCACAATTCAGACAGGCTGAGAGCATGACAAGAACAAAAGAGAGTGAACTCAGAAGGTAGGCCCCTTTTTATTGAAAACCATTGATGCTGATTGGCTAGCTCAATGTCTGAAGGAACCTAATGGGCTGCATTCGAAAGGTCAAAAATTGACGTCCAAACGTCTTTTCCTAACCACTTTTCCTTGACCTCAATGGAAAACGTCATGAGGTCAAGGAAAGATGACAAGGAGAATTCAGAAGGACTTATGAAAAGACAACCGTGGTGTTAAGAGAATCCGACTGCTCTTTCACTAGACTCCGTAATCATGATGTGATGGCGGCGGATGTTAGTTACGCGGGTCTGCCGTGGTGAAACTACAACTACTGTAAGTGTAGGCTGTACTTCTTCCAACTTCTTTTCGGACGTAATATTTATTTATGTTGATTATTTGTTAATTGATTGTTTACTGTACGCTAGGAATTGTGGGATGTTATTCTCTATTTTCCTTTGGTAAAGGATGGTCCAGTGTATCCTATGCTAAAGGAGATAAGAAAGGAAGCATTGAAGCTCCTTTCCTTAACATTTGGTGAATTCGAACAGCTCTTCTCACGGCTGTTACTGAGGTACTTCCGGGTCATTTCACTCCGTTAGGAACCTTCCTAAGCAAAAAGGACTATTTGAACGCAACCCTGGAGAGAAACACAAGGGATGGGGAGAAAGAGAAAGAAAAAGAGGAAGAAGGACAGACACAACAAGCACTTGGGCCCTGCCTGGCACAATTGCAGCCAACTGAATACCCCTCCGTTCACGCCTCCCTTTCTAAGCATGTTGGAGAACTATGGAGGCCTTCAGGTCACGTTAACCGTGAAAGGCTCTCTCTAAAGCCAGTGTTTGGTTTGTCCGTTCTGGGCTACTGTAGAAAGAAAGGGCTGGAAATGAAATACATTCTGTACATTTTAATCCGAACCTAGACTATTGAAAAAAACACAAAGCAAAATCACATCTTGTAGCTCAGTCATCTGATATAGACAACATTAACAACAACATTTTAACCTTTTGATCACTAAAGATAACTACAGATTACTATTGCTGTGTTTGTTGACAATATTTTCTGAAATATTTTAATTTAGCCAAGTAGGCAGTGGTCCAGCATAGATTATATTCCTTTCATATGAACAATTATCCTGCTCTTGTTTTGCAGAAATCCCTCTGTCTATCTCTCTGTGGCATACTGTTTCCACTTGAGCCTCAACACAAAGGCATTTACCAATAGCATCGGGAACACAGGAGTGCCACATCACGCCGTGACCTGAACTGGTAACTGCTTGCAGAGTGTCATCTTCACAATAACATATAGTTGCCACGGAGTCACAATGACAGAGATTTAACAGTGCTCTGAGTTGCGGCCTATAGTGGCGGATACAGCTATACATCCAGGCCAGTGTCCTCAGCATCCAGTTCAGTACCTGTTTGATGATCACAGAGATGGTGTTAAAGAGGGAGTAAGTGCAGCACACTCCCAAGAGCATCAGGAGACAATTTGCAACCTGGTACGCCCAGTTGTCTTCATGGTGCTCTCTCTGGCCACTAACAAAGTCCCCAAAGCCCACTGTGCTGAACGCCACAAAGCAGAAGTAGAGGGACTCCATGTAAGTCCAGCCCTCCATGGCTGAATAGAGGGAGGCAGCCCCACATGCAACCAGCAGGACAGCGACAAAAAGGATGAGTGTGACTTGGTATACAGATGGTTTCCGTTCTTCATTTCTGTTACCTTCACTGGCTCGGCCCTCCAGTCCGCCGTGTCCAGTTCTTCTGTGGCACGAGAATATCAGCAAGCTCAGCAATGTTATGACTCTCTCCAGGAAGAGATTGAAGAAGAGTATGGTAGCCGAGCAGCCCAGTAACCCATAGAAAACAAGCAAGACCTTCCCCGTCACAGTGGATGGGGCCGATACTCCAAACCCTAAGAGATACACATTAAAGGTCTCATATGTGATTACAGATCATTACTACCTCTACTTTGAAATTTCTTGTGCTACACAATGACTTAGAGTCTATGATATGAGAGCATATTTTTTATGCCTTTTAAACTTGCAGTAGGCAGAATATATTTGTGGCATCATTGGGCATAATAACCTTTCAGCATATTGTAATTCAAGTGCTCTGAGAGAAAACTAGACTCCTGCACCTCCTCATGGCTCTGTTTTCAGGCTTTAAAAAATCAAGTCTGTGACGGAAGACTTTGGACAATCACAGGTCATTTCAGAGAGAGACTTTCTCAATGTTTCTGAAAACATTTGAGGCAAGAAATAGGCATTACAGTAACAGAATATTGATTCATATTTGATCAGCACTGCCTAGTTTGACCGTTTGATCAGAGTTTGCAAGTGATTGACAGCTGCTCAGAGACGGCAGGCTCTACCTCGGCTCTGATTGGTTGTTTTCCTCCGGTCTGTGAAATCTTGCAGTTGCCATTAGGAGCACCGGAGGACACCAGAGGACAGAGGCACATCATTTTTTTCAGATTACTTGTCTCATGCACAACTCTCAGGATATAGTGATTGTTTTAGAAAAATAACTTTTTTTAATCAAATTTGCTCCAATTCTACCCACTGCTGCTTTAAGGATGTTAGAAATTTAACTGTGTACTTTTTAAAATTAAAAATGGCCTGGATTTTGAGTTATGAAGCAAGGAGATATGGAAAAGAAATGCAAAACATATGTTAATGTTTATAAAATATGAACAAAATAATAAAAAAAATGATCAGAAATTGATCATTTTTTTTGACATATGACATATGGATCATCCATATTTTCTTATTTCCCTGCAAATTATTTCTGTATTTCCTGGCCCATAATATATGATTTAGTCACAGTGTGCTTAACAACACAAAGGTGTGTAAAAGGCCCAGTCTCTTTGTGTGTTGACGCTTCCGCTAAGTTTCCCTGAACTTGACTTTACTGGTACAGTGTGACATAATTAGACCGGCGGAGGCTGTGGCTTCCCTCCTCCCCGGTTTATTTTTTGGCCAGTTAATGACCGGATTGTATTGAAGTTTGGTAAGCATTTTCCCGGGACACGGAAATCTAATAATGTTGGTGACATTGTGACCTTCACCCCAACACTTAACTGTTGTACAACATCTATCATTTGCACAGTTTTTTAAAAATATTCTCTGTTAAAGAAATTTTCATTTGTTGCCTTTTTTGTCTTTTGTCAAATCTCTTTGTTAGTGATGTCTCTTTGCTGTATAGCAGATTTTAATTGGTTAATCAAAGCATTAATACACACACTATAATTTAGTGTGTGTAATCCAGCGTCTCTCCTCATCTCTTCATGAAAGAACTGTGACTCATCTCCTTAGACAAGAGTCTCCTTCCTGTGATTTTCACCCACTCTATCCTCTCTCAAACATGTGAAGGCCTTACTGGGAGATCTAGAGGATATTACAGTTTACGCAATGAGGTTTTTGTTTTGCTATGGCATTACATCAGCTTGATGATATAGCACAGTCATTCTCAAAGTGTCATTTCTCAATTTCAAAATTGTTTTGAACTTAAAAAAGTGCATATCTACAGATGGGGACCATTTGTGAAAATAAAGCAAGCATATTGTGTCCATTACTCCCACCCACGTTAGCTTCAGGTCAATGGAAATTCTGATCGTGACACACAGCAATAAGTTAATTATTTTAAAGTTGAAGCATTTACTGAAAGTCAGCTTTAAACGTCTGAATTTATTAGGACTATGCCAGTCTTGCTACTGTTCATTTTCTGAAAGATTTTAAGATCAATTACTTGAAATGTAGGCTATAAATGCTGTCAAGTTGAGTCCAAATGCAATATGAATAAAATCACCCTTTGTTTAAACGGTATATAACATTCAATAACATTTCCCCGCTGTGGGACTAATAAAGGATTACCTTATCTTATCTTATCTTGTCTTATCTTATCTTATCTTATCTTAACATGCATTTAGGTTGAAACGTTTTAGAATACAAATAGCTCCTATGGCATCTTGGAGTACAAATGGTTGTAAGCATTATGCTTAATCAGTGTTACGATTATGAGGCGGTCCTTGGAACATTTTCTCACCTGGGAGGGGTCCCTGGCCCCAAAAAGTTTGAGAACCCCTGCCATAGTATACAGTATGTTGGTGATTACTTTGTTGTCTGTGATTGGGGTGTGGATCATCTGAGAACACAGAGTACAGGCCACACAGTGATCTGTGTATGCTCTCCTATATTCATATATGATAAGTAAGGCTATCAAAGTTAACGCAATAATAACACGTTTTAAAATTTGGCAGCGAAGAGGTAGAGAGGAAATAGGAGGGAGAGAGAACACCCAGCCGGAATCGAACCGGCGTCATTGAAGTTAATGTGGCTGTAGACTGTTGATCTTGTTTTAAATACCTTGGCCTTAGGCATTAGCGCTAGTGAAATAAAAAACACCCAGATGGAATTGATTTTCACAGTTTTCTACAAATATTACAGAAGCAAATAACCAATAAAATAAATGAATTGTATTACATTTCTTTAATCAAGGATGGTAGAAATGATCAACCCTTTAGACCTATACTGAAAATAATCATTAAAGTGAACATCACCTAAAAACAATGTGTCAGCCAATTGCCTGCTCGGGTTGGCCCCAGACATGGCCATTGCCAGTCACATATGCTATGACTCATGCCCCAGTGGGCTGAATGGAAGGAAAGAAAGGCTGTTAAATAATGAGGTGATACAATTGTGGGAGCCGTAAGTCATATGACAAATGTCGAATGTTTGGTTTTGGGAAACAAGAAAGTTTGTCCCAGATGTACTGTTACATCGATGATTGCAGTCAGTACATAAGCAGATTGTTGTAAAAAGGAAATTGATCCGGGCTCCGTGTTGTCTGTCCCTCAGTTTCCACAGTGACAGAGAGTGCATAAAGATAGCGGATACAGTTGGAAGGCTGTAAATTGATTCTCAGAGACAAGGCTGGTTTAATTTTTATCTTTGTCCTCTATAGGTTCAGGTGAAATATGGAATTTGATGGATAGTATTGGAGTTTGAAACACCTCTCGCCCGTGCGGGCCTCCCCAAATCAATATGACTTCATATATATGTATAGTCTGAATAAGTTCATAGGATTAGTTAAATTGTGTGTATTTATTATAGATTTGTATTACTTGGACTTGGTATTGATTGGTCGTCAAGGGATCCTCTCTGTATCGGGACATGCTGAACAATTGGCCTCTATCTTATCTGTTTATCTGTCATTTTGCCTGACATAACATTTTGGCTGCAGCAGTCAGAATGAAACGTCCTTCACTTGGCAATGGGGCATGTAGTTGCAGTCGTTACAACTTTGAAAATTTTGCACTTCACATTTAACTGTAAAACTGTTATAATACAAAACAAAAAAGAATTATAATTCAAGTTGCAATTTGACAGGCTGGTCATTTATTCAAAAATCAATCTGCTAGCCACATATGAATTCTAATAGTTTTTAATTAGTTTTCATTGTATAGTGTTCTGCTCATTTTTTTTTTTAGTTTAGTTTCAGTTTTTCAGAAAGGTTTGGTTTTAATTTCTATATATTTAGTTTGTTTTTGTCAGGGCCAGGACAGGTAAAATATCTCAGAAGAATGTAGCTATTCATACCATAGACTGCATATAAAGCTGGACGACGTGTCTCTACTTCCTCCCACTATGCTGAAGTGAAGTCAAAATATTTTGGATACGGGAGCTGCCATTTTGAGATTTTGATGTCATTTGGAGCCAGAGTCTACAGTGATCGGATGGTGGAACCCGTTCATACCAATCGTGAGCCGAGCACGGCCGCAGAGAGAGAATCACAGCTGTCAATCATGAGCCCAACCTCTTTTTTATAGCATCAAATAACTAATTAAAACCAAACTTCTCAGAAAAATTAACACTTGAACACACATCAGCATGATAAGAACTACCTAAAATGACAGAAACCATCTTTGGGAAAAAATTACTTGATGTGTACTTTGACTTTTTAGTTTGGCCCATGTCCCATTAGCTAACATGAAGGGGGCGGAACCTGACCTATACTGCAGCCAGCCACCAGAGGGCGATTGAGATGTTTTGGCATCACTTTTGAGGAGTTGTAATGTCGTCATTCTTTTTACAAAGTCTATGGTATGTACATACAAAATACATGGTTAGAGAACTGTAATGGCTATAATGTTTAATCTTCGCCTACTTTAGTGTCTGAAAGGAATGTCAAGTCCTTTCAATTTCTGTGGTTCAATGTCACGAGAGTTGACAAGAATTCATGCTGTCCCCTTTTTTTTCGATTGTGATGTATTATAGCTAAAAAACTAAAATGGAAATGAATTTACGTTAATTTTTAGTTTATTTTTATTCGTTTTTTAACCAGGAAATATATTTTAGTTTAGTTTAAATTTTTCTTAAAGGGACTGTTTGTAACTTCTTACTCGTATAAATCACCCGGGTCGGTGTCCCATGCGCGCTCTCATATGCGCGCTCGTGTGTGGCTATACTGTTCAGACTCACCCTCCAACACAAACTACACGGAAGCACCAAACCGCAAAGTTATATCTAGTGAAGCCCGTCTTGCAAAACAGTGTTGGCCGCGGTCGTAATACGAGCGGGAGACCGTATCTTTGGTCTCCAGGGCCGGAGTCTCTGCTGTACTCTGCTCCTCTGCCTGCCTGCCTTCACTCAGCTCGCTCCACCACACTTGCATGCGCGCACACTACACACTGCAGAAGAGTTAGTTTAGCTCTGAGAATATCTAGTGAATGTACAGTGGGCGTTTGTGCAGAAATAACTGCTGCAGCTCCTCCAGACCAACAGAGGTTTTCCGTGTCTTGAGAAACGTTATCGTCTCTGACCAGGTGCCGGTTTCTCCTTCCGGCACCCGGTCAGGAGGCTGAAGCAGGAAAAGCCAACACTAGGATCAGCATTGATTCATGGAGAGAAGTAGATGTTTTTTATTTAGTTTACCACAAATATTATTCATTGCTTATTTTCATTTTAGTTTCAGTTTTTGTTTACTATAATAAACCCCTCATATGAATGTCACTTGATTTGAACCCTAAAATACCAATGATGTTTTGCAGAACAATCTGGGAACTAAAAGTGCATTCTGTTAAAAGTTGTTGGCATTGTTATGCATTGCAAATGTATCAGCAGATGTTACTATTTCTAATACAGTTTTCATAGTGACTCACCAATGGTGGAGACCACAGTTCCCACAAAGTAGAAGGCCCCTGGGATGTCCCACAGGGATCTGCCTCGCTCTGTCCGGATGCCTGCAGTCCTGGCCTCCTCATAGTGGCGCAACAGAGATTTCAGGTCTTCACAACTAATGTTATGCTCATGGCTGAAGTCTCTTAGCCTCCTTTCCCAGAGCTGGTGGGCCTTTAGCTCTGCTGGTCTCTCCAAGGAAGAAAATATGGCAGCGCCAGCCAGCATGTAAAGAGCAATGAGCACGCAGAGCAGGTAGAAAAGAGCAGTTTCCCTGCTGATGATCAGGGAAGGGCAGCGGCAGGAGAAATCTTTCTTCATTGTCACTTGTAAAGACGGATTTTCTTCTTTGCGTGCTGTAAAGTTGTGCTAAGCAACAGCGTCAAGATGAATGATATTTGCTCAGCTGTTCAACACCATCAGTATACAGAACATTGTTAGTCCATTTTGTCTGTCTATTTCATCCATGCAATTCTACCTTATTCAATGCAATTAGCACTACTTACACAACACCAGTTTCCCTCATCCGAAAGTTGCCCGTTGCTTCTGGGTCTGCTGGTGGCTTTAACGGTAATGATCTGTGTATGGCTACTGCTTATCACCAGCTCAATAATCCATCTTTACTCTCCTTTTACGAGCCACAACATACACAAACAGATGAACTCCTGCTCTCTCTTAGTCTTAACATAAAACAGACAATACTGCCTAAGATACTGAGCCTTATGCTTTCAGGTCCACTCACACTCACTGTCACCGTGTTAAGTTATCCCTTGAGAATTTCATAATATATTTAGAATATTTAATATGTGCAAACTGGTTTCCAGTTGATCTGATTTTTTAGCATCTTGTTTCTCTGTTTGGAAACGTGAACCTCAAACCTGGTTACACAAAACTGAACAGTCCCTGATAACTGTGTTCCTATATAAACTCTACTGGGTGCGTGTGCATTCAGAGGGCAAATAGGCTTTGCCACTCGGTCACAGCTGGTTGTAATGTATGTAGATTTGTCATTGTTTGTACATTCCTGTTGACTATATTAGACCTCTACAGGGTCCGGGTTGAGATACCGTTATCACATGACGTATTAGTATGAGATTTGTTTATTATTATCACCTGTTATGAAATGGGTAACGTTAGATCAGACGCGAGCCCCTCTTGATGGCTGCCACCGGATAATTTTCCCTTAGCGATTCCTCAACAAGGTATATTGTTAATATTGAGACTTTGATTTTTGTCTTGTTATTAGTACAACCAGTCACAAAGCAGCTCCTTGTATGTCAGGCAGGTGAACATGAACATTAGACCCCTGATGACTCTTGTGTTGGTGGTTGCTAGCTAACATTAGCAGTTAACTCTCAGTTGGAAACGTAACAAAAGTCGATACAATGTTGTTACAATTATGTCCGATTCAAATTTAAACAAACGTTAGCTAAGGTCTGGGTATCATCGGATAATCCGTTATTCCTTTTGAATTCAAGAACGAAAAAACGCTTTTTTATTTTTTCGTTTAAAGAAACATAACACAAACAGAGCACCACTTGATTCCATTTTTCGTTTTTGGTTTAAAACGAAAAAACGAAAAACCCACGTGACTTCCGTTCCTCAATTAAAAATGAATAATGATGAAAGGAATTCGCAAAAACGCAAAAACGGCCCAGATCGGATCCGTTTCTCATCTTTTGATTCAGAAACCAAAAACAAGAAAACGGCCGTTTCCTCGTTTTTGGTTTTAAACGAAAAAATAAAAAAAGCGTTTTTTCGTTCTTGAATTCAAAAGGAATAACGGATTATCCGATGATACCCAGACCCCAGATGTCTTCCCTTCAAAATGTAACGCTACGACATACCGGAGCGAGCTTTCCCCCGCTGTAGTCGCATAACATTACAACTATTTCAAGCCGTATCACAAAGTCTTGCGTCACTTTTAAGTTTTAAGACATAGTCGCTAGATATAAATATTTCTTTAGAGTGTCGGTCGAGCATGACAGCTCGCCATGACCACACGCTGCTTTGTTAGCGCTGTGTGACTAGAATGCTTTTGCCAACAAGGCCTGGATCCATAATCTCCTTCTGTTTTTAGCAAAGGCATGTGATCCCCTCTGAATATTAAACATTTTCAACCCATCTTTTCTGTAGTTGGTGTGGTTTACTGCACAACAACTCCTTGTCATCTCTGCTTTGGAGCTTGGCTCTGCTAGACATGCCATGCTTTCTGCCCCCTTGCCGCGCGAGCATCTTTGTGATGACGTTGGACAGAAACTGGTCTACTGAAACACTGGTCAACCGAGCAGTCTTGCTGTAAATGTCACATTTTAAAGGATTTGATGTATTCATAATAAAGTAGTCAGTTGGCAACAAAGTTGTGTGGTTACTTTGAAATGGCCTAATACGTAATGGAATGTGCGGAAATGTTAGTGTTTCCTGTACAGCTGAGGAATGTGTGGCTAAATTGAAAGGACAATAAAAAAAACAACAGCTGAACAGTAAGTATGTGGATATTGTCCCCTACCTTTTCCCGTCCATTGATCTTCGTGAATTACCGAAAGTATTTACTCCCACACTGTTTCCCTCGAGGTTATCCTCTGTTTATAGCTACAAAAATAAAGTGGGAGAAATGCTTTTGATTTCCATCTGCAAATGAATGTAATAGCGCTCATGGGACATCAATTAAACACGTACTGGCTATTGCGTGTGTGTGTGTGTGTGTGTGTGTGTGTGTGTGTGTGTGTGTGTGTGTGTGTGTGTGTGTTACATCGGTTACTGTGTCTACCTATGTTGTCTTTAAGATGCCAGATGAGCTGATTGCAGTGTCTAGCCAGATCTGGAGCACCTGTGCACCCAGTGCAAGACTACAGGTTATGAATGTTTAGAGTCATTGATGTTTTATTTGACTTAGTTGAAATAGCATTTACATGATACCATCGGTCTGAAATGTGGTTTCCTTGGTTACTCTCTCAATATTTCTGAGGTTGAACGCTTTGGTGTTTTTTTTCGGTGTGTTTTTAAGCATTTTAGACAGCTTTACTAAACTTTTAAATTAGATTAGAAAATTAGATTTTTAAATGCGAAAAAATTTATGTCAAATCATAGACTGTATATAAGCATGGTAAATGGTATAAGAAGTGGAAGTAGTCACTGTGACGTCACCTGTTGGTTTGTGGACTGCCGTTTTGAAGCCTTGAGTTTAGCATTTTGGCCGTCGCCATCTTGGTTTTTGACTGTCGCCATGTTGTTGTTTTTTGCAAACAGAAGTGACATGAGAGGTTAGAGCGAATGGTGCCTTCAAATGAAACTCATGAGTTTGTGTTTACAACATGAGAAGTTGTGTACACAATAGCAAGCTAGCAAGCGGGTAACAATGCAGGAAATGACAGAGGAAAAAGATGAGGCCATTGGGAATATCAACATTTTCCTCAGACATAGTATAAAATTACAAAGAAAAACAATATACACTAAAATTATAATATATTCACTTATTATGTGCCAAAAAATTAACTTCCAAACACATCACAACTCGTGAACTCGGAGCTTTCACGAACTTTCCACTCACGAGGTCGTGAATACCACAGGGAGGGGGGGCGTTCATATGGAGGCTTCTTCTCGTGATCACGATAAACACGACCCCATTTGAAGGCACCATAAGTACGAGCGAACTCTGAATAAGATATTTTCAGGTGACCAAAAAGGTGTAATTAACTTTCTTGAACTGAAAACACACTGTGAAATGCTTTAAGTTGCAAGATGAACTCTCAGATCGGATAACGTTGTGGAAGTGACCTGTCAATCACAAGGTAGCCATGCCCTAAAGTATACCCTGCTTTATGGTCTATTTGACTTTAAATGGGACCATAATTTACTAAATGAACATCATGCTGTATTGAAGAAGACTTGAGACGATTGAGACCAGAAAGTCATGTTTACAATGTTTACTGAGGTATTAAAATAGGTGAGAAGTAGGCTCATTTTCTCATAGACTTCTATACAATCAGACTTGTTTTTGCAACCAGAGGAGTCGCCCCCTGCTGGCTATTAGAAAGAATGCAAGTTTAAGTCACTTCAGCATTGGCTTCAGGGAATTTAAGTTTAGCATTTTGAATGGCTGTGTGTTCCATGTGAACACAAGAGATTTTATTCATTTAGATTGGGCCAAATGTAGAGAATTGTGTGTATAGTGTTTTGAAAAAAGGTGTGGTTTAGAACTAGTGTAAAGCAGTATATGTGCTTGTATTTTAGTAGAATTGGTTCAGGGGGTTGGTACATGAGTTACAGGTTGTGGTCATAAGTACCAGTTTTATAGTGTGTAAACAATTGACAAAAATGTAAAACTTTAATCCAATCCTTGCACTTTCTTCTCCGATGTTGATGGGTGTATCTCTGTCATAAGCCATATGTGATGTAAAACTACATAGAATATCAGTAAGCCTATTACGCAAATGTGAACCATGTATTCTTTTTTTTTTTTTTTTTTACCAAAATCCACAAGCAAGCAGAAAAAAACAATGCACCCCTCCCTCTGATCATCCTTCCTCCAAACTTCCCATAAAACATCAATTTCCCTCCAAGATCCGCCCCAAGTTGGAGTTCCTGGAACTCCAACTTGGGGCCAACTTGTTTTCCAGGCAGTTTCATACTGCCTAGAAAACAGATCCATCTCGTGACAAATAAGTTGCCAATTCAGATTGGAGCCAAGGGTGTGTTCCAGGCTTACACCAAGGTGTGTATTACCTTCAAAACTGGAGTAAGCAGGGCAACAGAGATTTAGAGTTGGTGTCAGAACAGATCTTAGGATAACCGAAGGGGGGCACAAACGTCCATTCAAAAATGGAATCAGTCAACACACCAACACAGCGCCAATTTCAAAACATGCTGCACACACAAACTGCACTGTGCGTAACATCGACTGAAGAGATTTGGCGAGGAGAGGCAAATTTCTCCAATGAGTCTGGTGAAATTGAGAACCATTTTTAAAAAAGTTTTGAAAGATGGAAATGCGTTGATTGTTTGCAGTAATGAAGAAAATAGAGAACTGGCTAGTAGGATGAAAGAAATAGGGTGGTTTAGAGTGGTTAATTGCAAGCCGCATTGAAAGAGGAAGTAAGTGAAGTAGGGGAGTGATTTAGGGGGTGTCGGTCTGAGTTACAATAGAGGACATTAAATCAAACCTGAACGGAGGAATTCTGAAAGGTGTTTGGCAATTGCAGGTAACTCGAGTGGGCGTAATGAAAGACAGTGAAGGTCTAGCGGGCTGACATGGGAGGAAGTGAGGAATGATGTCAGTAGTGGGGCAATTATAAGCACAATGACTATGTACTGTATTTTGCAATAAAAGCATCACATTTGGCACAGATGTAGGTTTATATGTTATGAAAAGATATAGAAATTGAGGCACTACTAATTTTGGGGCCTGAAGGCCGTGGTAGCCATTTTTCAAAATGGCTGCCCAATAGCGCTTGATATTTGAAAGTGTTGCAGAAAACTGATTTTATGACTCTTGGTGATTTCTAAGGTGTGCTCAAGCTGATTAGATCAGATGTCAGAAGATCACAGACATGTTTTTTCCCTCTTTATTTTTTTGTGTTGTGTTTTTTAAGGGTGCTTTTTAAAAGCTTTTAACCTGAAAAAAAACATAAATATCCAAATAAAAGGAACATGGCCACTTCAGGGTCAAACTTCACCTCCATGCCTTCATGATAGAATGACAAACAATACAACTATAGAACGGCAATATTTTCAGCTTTCCATCGGTACATTTATCTTTTCATGAGCAGTAAAATTGTGTCTTAAAAAAGGCGGTTGCTAAGAAGTGGCTAAATGAGACTACTGAACATCATCACATCATTTATAGCCTCGTTGTGTATACTCATGCTCATGCGACGTGGTGTAGTCCGTTTATAGCCTAACGTTACTTCTGAACAAAATGTGTAAGTATCATGAACGTTTGTTTGCCACAGAGCTTATTTTGTGCATTAATTCAAAACCCAATGGAAAAATCACGTTGGCTTTTTGTCAAGGGAACCAGGGCGATGCTAACTTACTGGTTGACCTACAAAAATATTTCATCCTGGAGCACTGTATAGGTAGTTATCATTTTCCAGTGTCGTGTAGCCTATTACAAAAAAAATAAGAAACGAGGGGACATATTGAGGAAATGGGTCTTTAGCAGTGCAAAATGGAACATGTTTAAATATATATGTGAGATATAGGAATAGATGAAATAGACTTGAATGAAGATATCAAGGAGATTAATAAAAAGTTTAAAACAACATTGCTAAAGCGGTTAAACAGTCAATTTCTAGAAATAAAGGAAGAATGAAGCAAAAGGCAGTTCCCTGGTAGACAGAGGTGTTTAAGTGGTGAAAGAGAGGAATAAAGCGAATGTTGGATTCACATTTGACAAGTGGCAAGAGACACATGCAGACACTTGCTAAGTGCAAGTGAAAGTGTTTGCCGACAATGTTATCAGGTTGATCTGGCAACAGACCTGATCAACCTGATAACATTTAACCGTTTTTTTAGTCATCTGTCTCGTGCGTGTCTGATGAAACAGGTTCTCTTCTAGGTACATTCTTTCTGACTGGTTTCATACTGCCGAGACAGGCGAGCATTCCACCAGCTAGATTGGCCCCTTCAACTTGACTCCTTTTCTTTGTTTGTAGCCAAGGAATGTCTGTCTGTCTGGGTTTACGGCTGCTTTAAAGAATGTCTGTGCATTTGTTTTTCATATGCTTGTGCATGTTGTGACTCTTTTACAGTGTTTATCTTCCAGGGGTTTACAATATTGGAATGGGGCTCTGATATTTTAATGAGTTACAGTATGTTTTAGTTTGGTATTTTGGTTAAAGTTGCATTAATCAATATTTTTTTAAATGAAAAATATGAATGTAATATGAAAGTATAGTTGTTGGTGGTGATCAATCCGGAGAGAAGTCTCCCC
>CAKAOH010025896.1:0-13272 GCA_916701665.1 Sebastiscus tertius | reverse complement strand
GATTCATAAATGTAAATGTGTGTTTATTTATTTATGACAGTAAATAAAATGTCTCTCAGCTCTCAGGTGTCTGATCACATTAGTCGGGCGTCTCCAGCTGAGTCCTGATATCAACGTGTCACTTCCTGTGATGGATGTTTGTTTTCCACAGCTGGACCCCTCTAGCACCCCTACCACCTCCACCCCCGGTCTATCCTGTCCTCTCTGTCCTGTCCTGTTCACTCCAGTCCTGTCCTGTCCTGTCCTGTCCTGTCCTGTCCTCTCCGTCTTGTCCTGTTCACTCCGATCCTGTCCTGTTCTGTCCTGTTCTGTTTTCTCCGTCTTGTCCCGTTCACTTCGGTCCTCTCTGTTCTGTTCTGTCCTGTCCTGTTCTGTCCCTGTTCTGTCCTCCCACTCCTGTCTCTGTGTCTCTGATGATGAAACGTCTCGTCTGTTTGTCTTTAAAATTTTTCTCAAACTAAAACAACAGACGTAAAGTTTGAAACAACATCTCAGCTGATGGATGGAGACGTTTTTATGGGACAATCTGTCTCCTGTATTTTCTTTTTCTGTCTTTGTTTGGGTTTTATACTCGGAGCTGGAGGTTCGTTCTCTGGTGGTACTTTCACACAAACTGCAGTTTAAAAGTGGTCCCACATGTCCATTAAGCTTCTTCCTGAAACTGTCTCCAGCTGTTTCAGTGAAAGACCACTTCCTGTCACTTCCTGTCACTTCCTGTTCTAGACTGAAAACTAAGGTCAGCTTCACCAGGTTCTCTGGTGTCATACAATATCATATACTTAAATATAATAATACAATTAAATAACATGTAATATTATAATTTAACATAATAAAAAATGATAAAATAAAATATAATACATTTAGATAATAAATATAATAATAAAATACAATATATATAATAAAATAATACAATATCATATAATAATAAAAAATATAAAGTAATAAAATAATAAAAGTAATATTTACTTTTCTGTTTTTGACTTCATACATTTTGAAACAACAGATTAAATATTGATATATAATATATAATAATATTGATATATAATAAATAATAATATTGATATATAATAATATCATAATATTGATATATGATAATATTGACAGTGAAAACATTTTTAGTTTTAGAAACCAAAGTCAACTTTTCATTTCATTAACCTTTATTTAACCAGGTTAGACCCATTGAGATTAAAATCTCTTTTTCAAGAGCGACCTGGCCAAGCATGGCAGCAGTACAAACAGTTTCATACACACACATTAAATCACATCAGCTCAAAGGCGCCATACCGTAAAAGTGCAGGGAAGCCATATAATCCTATTTCAATCAAAACAAGTACAATTATCGAGAGTCCATTTCTATAGATTTCACGATGCCTTTAAATTCATTTCGAGTGACTAGGTCCTGGAGTTTCAGATCATTTTGCAGGCTATTCCATGCAGATGGTGCAGAAACATAAAGGCCTTCTTTCCCAACTCAGTCCGAACTCTGGGAACAGTCACAAGCATAGTGTCCTGAGACCGTAACCCATAATTACCATGTTTGTCAAGACAGATAAATAACAGGGGAGTCTACCCAGAATAGCCTTATAGATAAAAACATACCAATGGCTAAGCCGACGTATTGACAGAGCAGGCCAATAAGGGCTCTACAGTTTGTAACAAACCTTAAAGCACCGTGATATGGTTATGGACTTTGTTCTGGTTAGCATGTTAACATGTTAGTGTGCTAGCGTGTTAACGTAACGCTGCAGAGTAAATGTGGACCAGCTGAGCTGGGAACATGAAGACCGGACGTCTGGGATTCAAACCACCATCCAGGACAGGAAAACCACATCGAGCTCTCTGAATGGCCGGCCAGTCCCAAAATGTACCAAACACTGCTGAGACTCCGGTTCTCACTGCGGCAGGGGACCCACATCCTCCACATCCTCTGCAGTCCCCCACAGTCCTTCAGAGCTCCCTATAGTCCCCACCAGTACTACCCACAGGCTGTAGTACATTCAACTCTCTATTGAAGTATAAAGAATATAAAAGGCAGTACTACTAAATATATAAATATAAATATAAATATAAATATAAATCCAGCAGAGACGCGTGAGAAAAGAGGAGGACGAGGAACCAATCATCTGTCCTCACCTGAGAAGGTTCTGTTCCACATCCTCTTGGTCACCACGTCTCCTCTGGGCCTCGGGATTCCTCCTGGTCTTGGTCCTTGTCTCTGCTCGCTCAGTGTCTCGTTCAGAGCCTTAGAATACATCATGACTCCATCATGGAAACCTGCAGCTATCAAGTTATACTGACAGAGAGAGAGACAGACCTCAGCTTCATATTGTCTATATTTCTGATATTATTCACGTATTTTACTCATATTTTTCGGACATTTTTTGTGGTCATAATTTTCAATTTTCCTAATAGTCGTTAAATTATAAAATATCAAATAGTTTATGCGACTTTTCGTCCTGTCTTAAAAAATATATATTTCCTTTGTATTAACCGTCGCAGGCGCTGCCTGGTAGTAACGTTACTACCCGTAAAACGTGTGTGACACGTTCAGTTCGGCTATTTTCTGTCAGCACAGGGGAGTGTGTGTTTGCACGTGGCGTTCTACGGTCTGTTATTTCTTTATAATAAACCGTTGGTATGTATAACAGACCGTTGCTACGTATAACAGACCGTTGCTATGAAAAACAGACCGTTGCTATGAATAATAGACCGTTGCTACGTATAACAGACCGTTGCTATGAAAAACAGACCATTGCTATGAAAAACAGACCGTTTCTATGTATAACAGACCGTTGCTATGAATAACAGACCATTGATACATATAACAGACAGTTGCTATGAATAACGGACCGTTGCTATGAATAATGGACTGTTGCTATGAATAACAGACCGTTGCTATGAATAACAGACCGTTGCTATGAATAACAGACCGTTGCTTTGGATGCGGTTCTGATGTCGGACTCTGGAGGATCGTTTTTGTGTCAAATTATTGATTTCTTCAGTAAGTACTTGTGTAATTAGCGAGATAATGTACAGCTAGCTTCTCTAACCCTTACATATACTGTATGTTGTATTATAAATATATTATATATGTTATATTATATATATTAGATCGTAGATTTTTTTAGATTATAGTGTATATATTATATAATATATATTATATATGATGGGTATGTTGGTACCAGAGAGTCTTGGATGGTGAAGTTGAAGAGGTTCTTTGCGTCGTCCTTCAGAGTTTCAACAAACTGAAGATATTCTGGATTCTGAGGCTCCAGGTAGGTTAACACCTTCACACTCTGTCAGACAGACAGGTAGAGAGACAGACAGGTAGATTAACACCTTCACACTCTGTCAGACAGACAGGTAGGTTAACAATAATAAAATAATAATAATAAGATAATATTAATAATAATAATGTCTCACCCTGAAGGCGTGGCGGGCGGCAGTGTCGTCCTGGTCTCCTTTGTACCATGGCCTGACGGGGCCCCGCCCCCCCAGACCCTCAGCAAAAAGATCAATGAAGAAGAAGACGTAGTCCTCCAACTCCACCCCGTCCCTCCAGAACTGGACCATCAGAGTCCTGAGGATGTCATAGGAGCAGCACAGGTACACCACTGAAGAAGAAACAAGAACCACACGTTAGCTTTTATCAAAGAAGAAGAAGTCACTGGTTGAAATTAACACACCTTTTAACAGTCTAGTAACAAGTCTATTAACAGTCTATTAACACATCTATTAACACATCTATTAACAGTCTATTAACACATCTATTAACACATCTAATAACAGTTTATTAACACATCTATTAACAGGCTATTAACACATCTATTAACACATCTATTAACACGTCTATTAACACATCTATTAACACATCTATTAACACATCTATTAACAGTCTATTAACAAGTCTCTTAACACATCTATTAACAGTCTATTAACAGTCTATTAACACATCTATTAACACATCTATTAACAGGTCTTTTAACAGTCTATGAGTAGAAGAAGAAAGCCGGGAGGTTAAACTGTAAACATGCTCTGACTGTTTCCTCCTTTAACAGGTTAATGCTGTAATTTAAACTCTCTCTGAGGTCATAATTGTCTGTTACTGTCCAGCGTCACCGGCGGCAACAGATGGCCTCACTTAGAGGATGAAACACACAACCAGCGTGTGTGTGTGTGTGTGTGTGTGTGTGTGTGTGTGAGACACTTTATTTTGAAAGGTCCTGCTCTCCAGAGGAAGAACCTTTCACATATTCATGGTGTTTCCTGTTTATCTCCTCTAAGGAAACACAACAAGGAAGGAAGGACGTAAGGAAACACAACAAGGAAGGAAGGATGTAAGGAAACACAGCAAGGACTGAAGGATGTAAGGAAACACAACAAGGAAGGAGGGATGTAAGAAGGATGTAAGGAAACAAAAGAAGGAAGAGAAGAAGGAGCGTGAATAGGAAGTGAACAGGAAACAAACCTCGGCCGTTGTCGCGGATCTCCTGGACGACCGCCTTGTAGTTGACGTTGTCGGTCTCGATGACGTGGTCGCGGATGGTGATGTTGCGTTTGCCGAGCAGTGTGTAGAGCCCCTCGACGGCGAAGTAGCACGGCCGGTCGTCGTTGGCGTCCTTGTTGTCGCTGAAGATGAGCATGGCGTGCTGCCGCCAGCCGAAGGTGTCCTGGATCTTCAGGCCGAACTCGCCCAGCTTCTGGTGGGTGGGGCCCGTGTTGGTGACCGCCAAGTAGTGCTCGAAGCCAATGGCGCGGGCGCCGGCTGTCACCATGGGAACGTCCCAATGGGTGGTGAAGCGGGCGACGGGCGAGGAGGAGTAGTCGCAGCCAGGGCCGACGAAGGCCCAGGGGTCATGGGACAGCTTGAGGTCAACGGCCACTAGCGGCGCCATGGAGTCTGAGCAGAAGCCGTCGCCGTTCTCGGAGCTGCCATGAACCAGCTGGAGCTTCAGGCCCGGCAGCAGCCAGGGGTCCGCGTTCACCCGGCGCACTGCTTGGAGGAGCGCCGGCGCCACGCGAGGCCACGCCCATGCATAATCTGTGTTCGTCAGAGGCAAGATGGCCGCCAGAGTCACCTCCTGGAGGTCCTCTGTGGTGTTGTCAGCAGACAGAGAGGACACAGCTGATTGGACGAGGAGGAAGAGGAGCAGTGAGGGACGGGGCCACCTGGACAGCATGATGACGAGCCTGTCAGACGAGTGGCAGGGAAAAACAGAACATTTACAAAAACTAAGTTGGAGATGGTCAAAAACCAAGATGTGACGGCCATAAACCAAACCAAAAGAATCCATTGATACCAACCATGTCATACTAGCTTGTCATAAAGGAGGTTAAATAACGCTCCAAACTTACTCTAAATTTTGGCGAGAAAAAACGTTTTTGTCCATTTTCAAAGGGGTCCCTTGACCTCTGACCTCCAGATCAGTGAATGTAAATGGGTTCTATGGGTACCCACGAGTCTCCCCTTTACATACATGCCCACTTTATGATAATCACATGCAGTTTGGGGCAAGTCATAGTCAAGTCAGCACACTGACACACTGACAGCTGTTGTTGCCTGTTGGGCTGCAGTTTGCCATGTTATGATTTGAGCATATTGTGTTATGCTAAATGCAGTACCTGTGAGGGTTTCTGGACAATATCTGTCGTTGTTTTGTGTTGTTAATTGATTTCCAATAATAAATATATACATACATTTGCATAAAGCAGCATATTTGCCCACTCCCATGTTGATAAGAGTATTAAATATCTGACAAATCTCCCTTTAAGGTACATTTAGAACAGATAAAAAAAATTGAGATTAATTTGTGGTTAAATATTCTAATCGATTGACAGCCCTAACAAAAACCTTTCACAATAAAAGCTCAACCCACATTTGTTCCGATTGATCTTAATCTGGTATGGTTGTACTTTGGGTCTTTATCTAACAGTAAAATGGTGAAATGTTTAGATCACATGAAAAATCACACATTTATCAGGATTTAACTAACATTGTGTTTATTAAATATCTTCCTCCTTGTAGTTGTCGTAGTTATTTTATCACTATATTTATTATTATTATTATATATAATGTAATATAAACAGCAGTCCCTTCAGGTGCACAAAGACTAAATAAAGTATGAGAAGAAAAATTCACCTTTGTTTAACTGAATATTTCTTCAGAGAACACCAATGGGTTAATAACGTCCCCTTCAGGAGCTGCTGGGATTTCTGGGAACTCAGCCAGTGTGTCTATGTGGGCTCCATAAAGGCCGCCCTTTGGCCCCCATGTGGGCCCCATGTATGGCCATCACCAGAGGGACATTAACAGGCGGTTAATGTGGTGAACATGAATACATGATGATGAAGAGTCTCTGAGGACATGAAGACGACGTTTCTACACATCAACACACATGTTGGCTTTTAAAGGCTCATACATGTGTTGTTGATAAAATCACAATGAAGTTAGCAGCCATTATGCAGAGAGATTAACAGTTTAAAGGAAATATGATTCAACAGTTACATAAACAAATTAAATGTTCAGTTTTGTGATTTTTACTAAATACCCTAAAAATTGTTTGGTTTGGTTGGTGGCTCGTCAAAATGTTCTTGAAGGGAAACCAGTCTGTCCTCTGGATAAAAGTCTCGTCACCGTCAACTTCCCAACAAGTATTTCAATAACAATAATAATTAACAATAGTAATTACAATAATTAATAAATAATACAGACAATGTTCTCAGTCAAAGTGTTTGGTAATATTCAATATTCAAGTCTGAGAAGCTGGAAGATACTGACATACTTTTACCGTGGTACTACTTTAAGTACATTTAGATGGTAATATACTTTTACTTCAGTGAGGTTTTGATTGCATGACTTTTACTCGTAGTGGAGTATTTTCAGTGTGTATTATTACTTTTACTGCAGTAAAGGATCTGAATAATCTGCTGATAGTGATTGATTATTGATAAAGTCAGTGGATCAAACACCAACAACACATCCAATGAAAAGAAATCAGTTCTTTCAGTTTTCTGATCAGTAAAGTCTGATCAGAGAAGAATAAAGTCTGATCAGAAATCAATAAAGTCTGATCAGATGAATAAAGTCTGATCAGAGAAGAATAAAGTCTGATCAGAAATCAATAAAGTCTGATCAGATGAATAAAGTCTGATCAGAGATGAATAAAGTCTGATCAGAGATCAATAAAGTCTGATCAGAGATCAATAAAGTCTGATCAGATCAATAAAGTCGTATCAGAGATGAATAAAGTCTGATCAGATCAATAAAGTCGTATCAGAGATCAATAAAGTCTGATCAGATGAATAAAGTCTGATCAGAGAAGAATAAAGTCTGATCAGAAATCAATAAAGTCTGATCAGATGAATAAAGTCTGATCAGAGAAGAATAAAGTCTGATCAGAAATCAATAAAGTCTGATCAGATCAATAAAGTCTGATCAGAGATGAATAAAGTCTGATCAGATCAATAAAGTCGTATCAGAGATGAATAAAGTCTGATCAGAGATCAATAAAGTCTGATCAGAGATCAGTGTTTACCTGTCGGTCTCTTCCCGCCGCTTCACGCTCTCAGACCGACCGGAGGACGAGGCTGCCGGATGTTTCCACGGTAACAAACCGGAGAGGAAAAGAGACAAGAAGTCCTGGTTCTCGTTCTACCGTCACACCGGACACTCACCGGAGGAACACCGGAGACTGACCGGAGACTCACCGGAGGAACACCGGAGACTGACCGGAGTCTCGAGCCCCTCTGCCCGATTCCGGTTCACTCCAGTCAACAGAAAGCGGAGAAACCGTCCCGGTAACGTTGCAGCTCTGCAGCTCCTCAACACACCGACAGCAGCCACCGGCGGACACGCGCACACGTGCACGCACCGAGGGGGTGTAGTGGGCACGAGGGCTGACCGTACATGTGCGCGTGCGCGTCTTTTCTGTCCCCTGAGAGTCTGCGGAGGGACAATTCAATTACCTGATGGACCCTGAGCAGTACTGACACCGTGTACTATTACTGTGATTTAATGTACACACAGACACACAGAGTATACACTCTGTGTGTGTGAGTGTGTGTGTGTGTGTGTGTGTCAGACAGAGAGGAAACATGTTTTGTTCTGTTTGTTAAATATGTTAATCCTCAGAGGTTTGGTGGTGATTGAGTTTGGTGGTGATCAGTAGATGATCAGCTCCTATTGAACCAGACTCAGGACCAAACTTTAACATTTTATTCTAACAACGACAATAAGCAGAGAGGCCCCCTGCTGGCCGAGGGGATGTACTCCAACTGAGTATCTTACAGTGTGGTTTTAGTACTTTTACTGTAACAGAGTACTTTTACTCTGACAGAGTATTTTTACAGTGTGGTTTTAGTATTTTTACTACAGTACAGGATGTGAATACTTCCTCCACCGCTGGTTATGATAATGAAATCTGATTACTTTTCATACAACATATTTTGTGTTTATTTGGTCACTTCTTTATAAACTGTGAACTTTAATACATAAACATGATTATTTATTTTATATATATATATATATATATCACTATATTCACATTATATTATTGTAATGTTTTGGCTTACATTCATTCTATTGATCGATATGTAACTGATAACTATTTATTTAGCAAAAAATAAAAATATTTTTTGACAGTTTTATTCTATTATCATTGAAGATATCATTTATGTTTATTTTTTATTTTACATAACACCATAGTCAACAATCTTTAATGATTTAACTGTTTATTATTAACCTTTGACCTCGTTTTGATTACGTTCTGTTGTCACAATCGGTGTGTGTGTGTGTTGTTCAAGTTAATGAACACACACATGACCCAGGGAGTGTGTGTTTGTGTTTTAACAGGATACACCCGGTGGACCAGGAAGTCACTTAGTAACTAACACACACACACACACACACACACACACACACACACACACACACACACACACACACACACACACACACACACACACACACACACACACACACTCTCTCTCCTGTTAGTGAAAACACTCTTTGTTCCTGGATGTTTCTCTGGTCTGACGGTAAATGAAGCACTTGAAAGCACCACGCCGACCCCAGCTGAGCACCGAACGTTCTGCGTCACAGGAAATGACTCAACAGGTTGTTCTCTAAAGAACGTCAATAAACAAACTCTGAGTCTGATAAAAACTCTGCAGATTGCTGCTACTCATGAATTAAACCTTATCATATAAAGACAACCTAACAATGGCTGAAGGACGACCTAACAACGGCTGAAGGACGAGCTAACGACGGCTGAAGGACGACCTAACGACGGCCGAAGGACGGCTTAAGGATTACCTAACGACGGCTGAAGGACGACCTAATGACGGCTAAAGGACGGCTGAGGGACGGCTGAGGGACGGCCTAACAACGACCTAACGACGGCTGAAGGACAACCTAACGACGGCTGAAGGACAACCTAACGACGGCTGAAGGACAACCTAACGACGGCTGAGGGACAACCTAACGACGGCTGAAGGACAACCTAACGACGGCTGAGGGACAACCTAACGACGGCTGAGGGACGGCTGAACCTTCGACCTTCGCTTTCATCTGATACTAAAGTCATTATAAACTGACACAATCGATCAATAACTCTGAAACCAGCTGCCGATATAAAGAAGTAAACAGTCAAACAGGATTTAAACAGCTATAAAAGAATCTCTGTTTGACGTATTGATGAGGTATTGATGATGTATTGATGAAGTATTGATGATGCAGTGATGATGTATTGATGACGTATTGATGAAGTATTGATGATGTATTGATGAAGTATTGATGATGCAGTGATGATGTGTTGATGACGTATTGATGAAGTATTGATGATGTCACCGACTGATTAAAATACATTTAATAATGAAACATAAAATTTAGCATAATTCAATTTAACTGATTCAGATCAAGTATCAACGTAAAAACAGCATCACAGTGAACGGCTCGGTCCTCTCGTCCCCGCAGGTGGACCCAGTCTCTCCGTGTGGCCGGTCTTCAGGTGGTGGACCAAGTGAACGGCTCGGTCCTCTCAGTCCCTGCAGGTGGACCCGGTCTCTCCGTGTGGCCGGTCTTCAGGTGGTGGACCAAGTGAACGGCTCGGTCCTCTCAGTCCCTGCAGGTGGACCCAGTCTCTCTGTGTGGCCGGTGTTCAGATGGTGGACCAGATACTCCCTCCTGGTGAAGGTCCTCCTGCAGAGTCCACAATTGTGTGGTCTGTCCCCGCTGTGGACCTTCAGGTGTCTCTCCAGACTCTCCTTCCTGCTGAAGTCTCGGTTGCAGAACCCGCAGTTGTACGGTTTCTCTCCGGTGTGGACCCGTTTGTGGATCTCCATCCTCCTGATGGAGGTACACTTCTTCCCGCACACGTCGCAGGTGCTCCCCAGCTCTTTGTGGGACCGCAGGTGGTCTCGAAGCATCTCCGTGGAACCCAGATGGTCCCCGCAGGCCCCGCACTGGCTCTCGGGCTCCTTGCAGTGGTTCTCGGCGTGCCGGACCAGAATGCCCTGCGTGTAGAAGGAACTCCCGCAGACTCTGCAGCTGAAGGACTTGGCAGGAGTCTGGAAGGGGGCCCTCTGTCTGCGGAGGCTGCAGGACATCTGGTCCTGGTCCTGAGACATGTTTCGTCTGATGTGTTTCCTCAGAGTTCGCGTTGAGCTGAACTCTCGGCCACAGCTGGCGCAGACCAGAAGCTTCTGGTCTGCAGGAGTCCCAGTCCCGGTCCCCGGAGTCCCCTGGAGACCTGATTCAGACTGAGCGTCGTCGCTGTCCTCACTGGAGGACTCTGATTGGATAGCGGAGTACCTGTTGTGGTGCGCAGGTGTGCAGGTCCCTCCAGGTTCTGGTCTTACCAGATAGTCTGAGGGGCCGGGGAGAAGATCCTCCTCTCGGTGCGATGAAGGACTTCCCTCGTCATCGTCCATCAGCCAATCAGGACTCTGTGTGGACATGGTGTCGGTCTCCTCTGGTCCTGAAGCTATGAGCTGCGTGAAGCCCCGCCCCCTCACCTGCTGCTCTTCTTCTGTGGTGAAACTCTGCAGAACACCTGGAGGATAAGAAGAACAAGATGTTGATGAACATGATGGAGGCGACATTTTACTGCACAAGTGTGAAACAAGCGTATGAAGCGACTTGACCTTCCTGCCGGGAGCTGATGTCCTCCAGCATCATGTGACCCTCATCCACTTCCTGTTTGACACTGAGCACTTCCTGTTTGTTGACAACAGGTTGAGGCCCCACCTCCTCCCTGCAGGACTGGAGCTGATTGGACGAAGGACTCTGCTCCGTTTCAGGTGTCTCCCTCAGCCAATCAGGACTCTGTATGAACCTGGCATCAGTCTCCTCGGTTACCGAGGCTCCGCCCTCTTCCTGTTTAACGAAGCTCCGCCCCCTCACCTGCTGCTCTTCTTCTGTGCTGGAAACCGGCAGAACACCTGGAAGAAAAAAAAACGGTGTGAATGGTGTCCTTGTCTCTCTCTCTCTCTGTGTGAATGGTGTCCTTGCCTCTCTCTCTCTCTCTGTGAATAGTGTCCTTGTCTCTCTCTGTGTGAACAGTGTCCTTGTCTCTCTCTCTGTGTGAACAGTGTCCTTGTCTCTCTCTCTCTGTGAACGGTGTCCTTGTCTCTCTCTCTGTGTGAATTGTGTCCTTGTCTCTCTCTCTCTCTCTGTGTGAATGGTGTCCTTGTCTCTCTCTGTGTGAATGGTGTCCTTGTCTCTCTCTGTGTGAATGGTGTCCTTGTCTCTCTCTCTGTGTGAATGGTGTCCTTGTCTCTCTCTGTGTGAATGGTGTCCTTGGTGAACTACATGAAGCTGGTAATATTTGTATACTTTCACTACTGATACTTTAACTATGTGTTTTTTACTTTCACTTTCTTTTTAACAGCGACATCTGGCGGGAACAAACAGCTACGTCATTGACTCAGCGGATATTTTCTTTATCAAACCAACTAACTGTCTCTGTCCACTGACCTTCCGGTCTGTCTCCCGATGTATCCTCCGGTGTGTCCTCCTGTGTGTCCTCCGGTGTGTATCCCGGTCTGTCCTCTGGTCGGTTCTCCAGCAGTCTCCTCTGTCGGTGGATCTCTTGTTTTAACCGGTAAACCTCTCGTTCATACTCGGTAACGGTCGAGGCCAACCGGAGGAAGATGTCGTCGGTGACCGCGGAGAGTCTCCGGTCGACGAACAGCCGCAGCCCGTCGAGCTTCAACATGTCGGTACCGAACAGAGACAGCCTGAACTCTCCGTGATACCGAGGAGAAGGAGATACCGGAGGTTTAACGCGGTCCGACCGGAAGTCAGGTTAGACACACAGACGGTGGCGGGAAGACTTCACAATAAAAGCACTGAATTATTAATATGATGTTAATGCTTATATATTAATCTTATTTTACATTTTTAACAATCTACATTTTTAAATTTTAATTAATAGTCTGTACAGCACTTTGAATTGCATTTGACTTGTTTGAAAGGTGCTATATAAATAAAGCTTGCTTGATTGATATTAATCCTATATTAATATGATGCATTAACATCATATTAATCTTATATCAATATGATGTTATTTAACTGGTTTAAACCATCAGCTCTTCTGCTGTGAAAATGCTTCAAGTTTTTTAATTTATTCAGTTTAATAGTATTTGAGTAAAATCTTTATCTACAATCCAAACAGTATTTTAATTTCAATACAACTGGTTGATGCGGACTTATGTAACCCCTGTCAAATTGAATAAATATAACAGTAATATACCTGACACTTGCTTTAAATGTAATGAGGCTCAAGGAACACTTATACATTGACCCTCAGAAGGGAATGGATTCTTGTTTTTGAAAATCTTTTTATTTTATTTATTTTCTATATATTTATTTTCTGTTTATGTGTATCTTCATTTTGTTAGAGGTGCCATTTAACTGTTTAATTGTCTGATTGATACTGTGTTTGATACTGGGTGTGAGGGGGATGTTGTGTTTGTTAAAGTAAATCCTGTATTGAATAAATTGCTTAATAATGCAGATGCTTGTATAACAAAAAAAAACAATAAAGACATTGTCAACCCCCCCCCCCCAAAAAAACTGTATTTTCATAAAATATTTGTATTTGATTTCAACATTTTAGCCTCACAGAGACGGTAACTCCTTCATTATGGACCACAATAATATTTCAAAATAAAAAATTACATTAGTCATTTTATTCTGAAAGTTTGAGCATGTAAACATATATATATGTATATATGTATATATATATGTATATATGTATATATATGTGTATA
>CAKAOH010025894.1:0-39913 GCA_916701665.1 Sebastiscus tertius | reverse complement strand
CCCCTATGAAGAGGTTTCTCTTTCCACCAGTGAGGTCGCACAACAAGATCTTGTTTATTCAACTCTGTTCATGTGTTGTCATATATCCCCCTCAGACTAACGGTGCACATGGACGACGAGCTTCGACTCATTTCTCAGAACTCCCTGCAGAGCCTGTTACTGGATTTCTCAGACTGGAGGGAGGACGTCCTGTTTGGTTACACACATTTCCTTCTGCGCGAGGTATCAATTAACATGACAGAAATGTGCAGCTTCTTAGACAGTTGAAGATTATATCCTGCATTTGAATTGGTTGCTCTTCCTTTACATGTATGTGTTTAGGCTTGGTTTATTGATAAACACCAGAAAACAGAAAATAGTAATACAACTTTACCCATTTTTAATTATATATTTTTTCACAATGTTGCCAGGGGTACACAGCTCTGTATAAACATTTCTTTACTCTAGTATCTTTACTTATTGTATGTACATTTTTTGAATTTGACATTGGCAGCTCTTATAAATGTCCCTCTCCAAACTGTTCCAGGTTCAAGACACCCATCAGGGTCTGCAGGATTCGTCTGTGAAGCTCCTTCTCCAGCTGCTCACACAGTGGAGGTTAGCGCTGCAGCTCCAGGGGAAGACGAGAGGTGGAGTTGAGGTTTGTAGTTTCAAATTCTATCTTTCAAAAATTAATTTTACACACACATTTGGTTATTTGTTCACACATCACGTGCAATATCTCAGAGATTACTGGTTGTTTTATTGTTCTTGTTTTGAAATGCGGTGGCCCAAAGATGTACTGTAGCTCATCGCTAAAAAAAGGGGTTGGGATGCTTCACGTTTGTCATTTCACAGATTGAATTACTGGTCAAAGAAGGTGATTTAGAGTAATATTTGCTTCTCTTTACCAACATCTCCTCCCTTTGTGTCTTCCCTCTCAATCAGTCCAGCCCCAGACTGCCAGAGCGAAGCCCTCACGGCTCGGTGCTCCATGCGGTTGAGGGCCTGGCCCTGCTGCTCCTCTGCTCGTGTCAGATCAGCACGAGGAAGCTGGCTGTCGGCGTGTTAAGAGAAATACGCTGCCTCTTCACAGCTCTGGGACATGCAGAGGTATGGTACAGGAAGCTCACATCTTCACCAAACAAAAACGTAGTGGAGAACAATTCACAAGGTTCTCTGACGTTTTTAAATTTCCCTATAGATTTAAAGAAATGAATAAACAGTTTCAAAGATTATCAACATGTATCTACCAAAGAGGGAGAAAGGACATATACCAGCCCTATACTGTATACTGCCTAAAAATGACATTCCCATACAACTAACTTGCATGCACACACGTTTGAAAAGAAACGTATTTTATCTTGGTTTGTCTTTTACGCATCACGAACACCTTGGTCCAACAAAAACCAGACTTTCTCACAAACACCAGACTTTCCCCCAGGAGACTGGTGTTCGTTCCCCATGTGAAACATAATAATTTCTTGCATTTTAGTTTGTGTTTAAGTAATTTTAAGCCAAACCATGATGTTTTTTTACTAAATATAACCCAGTAGTTTTGTTGCCTAAACCTAACTAAGTAGACTTGTTGCATTTTGGTTTTGTTTTGTGTTAGTGTCATAGTCATTTTAAGCCAAACCATGATGTATTTTTACTAAACCTAGCCCAGTAGTTTTGTTGCCTGAACCTAACCAAGTAGATTTGTAGCGTTTTCATGTTGTTGTTTTTTCCATTTACAACGTTAACCACGTGTTTAAAAACTGCGACCGTAATCCAGGAGAATATAAGTATACCTCAAAACGTGTTTTTGTTATACAGTTTAGTTGTATGGGAATGTAAAAGTAGGATCAGTGCATTACTTTATACAATAGCAGGATGGAAGGAGAGACATTTGGGATTAAATATGCAGCCCGTGAATTCTCTCACATTGTATGACGCTGTTATAAAAATAGCTGATTCTATAAATGTCTGTCCCTCCAGGACGATGACAAACCCATGATAGAGGTCATGGACCAGCTGAGCCCAGCTGTAATGGACAGCTTTGTTCACGTGGCTCACTCTGACTCAGTAAGTGTATTTATGTGAAGCGTGTATCAGAAACATTAGTACATGAGATCAATTATTCATAATTTTCCAAATCACTTCCTCTGCTGCTGTGTATCATTTCTAAATGCCTCCCATTCCCCTCCCTCAGTCCACCTTGCCTCTCAACCACCACGTTGACCTGCAGTGGCTAGTGGAGTGGACGGCTCGACTGGTGAGCAGCTCCTACGACGTGAAGAGCCCCAGCCACGTCTGGATCTTTGCCCAGTGTATGAAGGACCCGTGGGTGCTCTGTCTGCACATCTTCTTGCGGCAGGAGCACCTGCCCAAACACTGCCCCATCGCCCTGGGATACGCCTGGCCCTACGCTTTCACGCGGCTACAGCTGCTACTGCCACTGGTTGACCCCAAGTAAAAGAACACACATTCACTATACTCTACTATTATTAACTTATATTAACAGTCTGTGACCATAGAATGATCACGTATCTCAAAACAACAATCCATGTCTGAGAGATTAAAATATCTAATTATATATTTATATTCTCCCGTTGTCTTTCCGCAGCAGTCCAGTGAACGCTAAGAAGACCAGCACGGCAGGCTCCAGCGACAGCTACATCTCTCTGTGGCGTAACTACCTGATCCTGTGTCTAGGTGTGGCGAAGCCGAGCATCATGTCCCCCGGTCACCTCAGAGCATCCACACCGGAGATCACGGCCACCACGCCCGACGGCAGCGTCACCTACGACAACAAGGTGTGTGTTTGTGCTTAACAAATGTGGGAAGTCTGGAAATATTTGGGATTACTTAATCATTACCATGTCCTGAAAAGCTTTGGGATTTCATTGTAAGTCAGGGGAAAGAGACCTACAACTAACGTTTTTCATTATTGACTATTCTGCCTGTTATTTTTTAAATGACTGATTAATCATTCAGGCTCTTAAATGTCAGAAAATAGTGAAAAATTGTCCGACAGAATTTAGGGCTGAACGATTTTGAAAAAAATATCTAATTGCAGTGTTATTGCTGCATATAATATAGAAATATCATTCATTACTATCAATCAATCTATTTATATATTTTGGAGTTCAAACACATTGGAAATGGTTATTTTTTTCTTCTCCATAATGTGCAAAACAAACCGAATCGAAACTGTGACCCAAAAAAAACGCAAATACAGACCGAACCGTGGGCTTGTTGAACCGTTGCACCACTAGAGTGCACATGGGAGAAGTTTGCCTTAAGGGCTTTATGCAAAAAAAGGTTTTATTTCAACCCAAACCACAATCTTTTCGTAAACCTAAGGAGATTTCTGGCAGAAAACCCCTGAAGGCAAACTTTTCCACATGCATGTTGCGCCATGTTGTGATTTTGATACAATTTGGATTAATTGTGCCGCTGTATCACAATTTCCCAGAGACGACCCAAACCAGCAGTCCAAAATCCAGAAATATTCAATTTCTAATTATATAAAAGAAAGAAAAGCAACAATAACCTCACATTGAAGAGAATGATTGGTATTTTTGCTTGGAAAAACTGACAAAATTGCAGCAAATTGATCTTTTGATCGACTTTTAATCATTTCATCTCTGTCGTCATTAATCCTATTCAAGAAAAAAAAAAAGATGAAAAACCCTGGACTCATAATAACATATGAGTGATAGTGTAAAAGTGAGTTTTTTTTGTAAATGTGGATCAGTTTTAGTTTGTTAAAGTTGCCTGATCAATGTCTGTGTGTTTCTTTTTATCTCTCAGGTGATCGGCACTCCCTCAGTAGCCTGGCTTTTAAAACAGCTCGTCCCGCTGATGAGAGCTGAGAGTTTGGAGATCACAGAGTCTCTGGTGCTGGGGTTTGGATGCACAAACGCTCTGGTCTTCAGGTACTGGAACAGGAACATGCAGAAATACACACAGAGCTTGCCTTTGTACACATCAAACTTGGGTCAAATGCTAGATATTGTTCTGACATATTTCTGATTTAATGCTCAGATGTTTAAGAATCCTAAAACTGTTTGTTATTGTTATGTGATCCAGGCCTGTTGTTCTTTTCTGTGAGCTTTTGCTTTGGGGGAGAATAGAAACACAAGGCCTGAATGGAGGGAATGCCACTAGACAGATCACAATAGAAAATGAATGATGTGCTGGATTTGATCCTAATCTCTTACATAAGAAAGACTTTTCACGCTGCCTTGCTCTATTACTGAATCCCATCTGTCCTTACATTCTCTTCATAACTGAGCTGCATGTCTCCTTGACTCTCAGAAAAGAAAAACTGCGTCACTGATGTAGAAGAGATTCTTTTAGAGCGACAGAGATGTATCACATTTTTTTTCAAAGGACAGAGGGTTCCATTGTGATTTCATTTTAAAAGAGATCATCTATTTTTAACCTGAAATGTTTTCCAAAAGGGCGCTCGCTGTTATTAAAGAGATTAAGGTCTCTCTTAGACAAATTTGTCTAACATGACTGTGTTGGAGGATTAATGGTTTTAGGGCATGTGACATTTGAGTTGCACAAGATAGATATCTGTTACAAACCATTCAAATTTTTTGAAACTGGTCCAGTATTGAGGAAGAACGCTGCAGCCACTAAACAAGCTGTAATGTAATCATTTAGGGCAACCTGGTATCGTCCGTTTACGTCCACTAAAAGTGCTTGTTTTTTGCCACTGACAGGCTCTGGTTGTTACCATAACTGTCTGACAACATTATGGAAAGGATCCTACAGAAAAATAATAAGCTTTTCTTACCTTTCGCTTCCTGTTATTGCGTCATCTGACTTATTGCCGGAAAGAAACGGGAAACGTGAGCGAGACACACAATAACAAACAGACCAGATCAAGCAAAAGATAAAAAAAAAGAAATCATTTTATTTCTCTCTAGGGTCCTTTCCATAATGTTGTCAGACACTTATATTAACAATCGGAGCCTGTCAGTGGCAAAAACGAGACGTAAATTGACGGTGTCAGGTTGCCCCAACTGATAACATTACAGCTTGTTTAGCGGCTGGCGGCTGCAGTGTTCTCCCTCAATACTGGATCAATTTCAAAAAAATGCTTATGGTGGGAAAATAGGGTCCAGGTTGAAAAATACCAAAGTTATCCGTTAAGTCAGGCCATCCTCTAACTATAGGGAAGGACAATTTGATCTGTCTCATTTAGCAACGAAGCATTGATTTTCCCCCGTCTCTGATCCTGTTTATAGAGAGCTAGTTGAAGAACTCCATCCACTGATGAAGGAAGCGCTGGAACGAAGGCCTGAGGTAACACACACACACACACACACACACAAACACAGTGAGAAAGAAACACACTGACAGTACTGAAATAGGATCAGATTAACTTTATTGATCCCTAACAGAAAATTGGGAACATATACTCTTGATGAAGTATAATGTTAATCCAGGGTTGGACTTCTTTTACATACAGCAGAGTGTAGAAGTATACAGTATTTTTCCTGTTATATATTAGCCAAAAAAATGGTATTCAGGACAGCCCTATTGTATATAGTGTATGCTCATAGCTATTAGAGAAGTTTTCCATTGGTCAATAATTTATTATTTATGAAAATGGACTGCTAATGTAAAGGGAAGTTTTCCTTTCAAGTGCCCAGTATAAACACAACAACATACCTACTGTATATTAACATACATTTAGCAGTAAATGGAAAACCTGTCTGTACTTTCAGAACAAGAAGCGCAGAGAGAGGAGGGATCTTCTCAGGCTGCAGCTGCTGAGGATCTTTGAGCTGCTGGCTAATGCAGCAGTTATCAGTGACAGGTAGCACACTCCTTTAATCCACTGAGTGCCCTGTAGTTGTTTTTGTTTTGGTCTGTCCTCATGCACTCGGGCTCCTTCTGTAATTTCCAGCCTGCTGATGCACAAACATTAATTAATTAAATTCTCTTCTCCTCCTCTACAGCACCAATGGAGCACTGGAGCGTGACTCCCTGGCCCTGGGCGCCTTGTTCCTGGAGTATGTGGATCTAACCCGGATGCTTCTGGAGGCTGAGAATGAGAAGGAGCTGGACGTGCTTAAAGACATCAGAGCCCATTTCAGCGGGATGGTGGCTAATCTCATCCAGTGTGTTCCTGGTAAATCATTTTATTACTTACTTACTTTTATGATATTATATGTAACAATCATGGATGTATAATAAGACCTGGATACGTTGACACTGTTCAGCTTTGCTTCCAGTTTTTTTTCCAGTGGCCACTCGTGGTATTGCAGTGAAAAATCCCTGTGCGGCCCAAAAAGCCTTTTCCTCATAGACCACCATTGTAAAAGGGACGTCTGTAAAACTGTTGACAGGACACCTCGCACACCACGAAGTTCGATTGTGACTCTTTCGATTTTGAATTGTTGATCCATGGAGGTTTTATATTTGTAAAGCTTTCCTCGAGCCGAGAAAAGAGGTTTAAACATCTGTGACGTCATCGAAATGTAAAATCTATGGGCCGAGCGGGAACTCGTGGGCAGCAAAGAGTATAGAAGCAAAGAGACGAAACTCTGGTGTTTTTTTGACAACAGCTGCTGCCACAACACTTATTGTATTTATAATATTTTATTGTTCAACACATGCCATTTCGGTAGAATATGACAATAGAATAGAAATACATTTTATTTACTTCTGTACGGCATTTTTTAGGCGGATGTTTTACTGGCATCTGGTAGTCGCTTTCAGTCCAAAATGGCAGAAGCGTAGCTTTGCCGCTGGCCGCTGATGTTGCAATGGAACGAACAATTGACTTTCATATATGTTCTTTGTTGGCGGGGCCAGCGGGAGAAACACTACTGCGCATATTCAGCGGGCTGCATGACCTGGAAGTAAACCCAAAAGCTAGAAATAGATTTTGGCGTATGCACCAGGCGAGCAATTCTCCTTGGACTGAATAGGCGCCATCTTGGGGAGCGGTATCCAGTTCTTATGATACATCCATGGTCACAATACATTGGTCTTTCAGTAGTAAATTAAGTTTACTAAATGAATAAACTACATCAATTTTAATTTGTTATTGTTGCATTTTCACTGTCTGACCCTCCATGTCTCTCTTCTCTCACCCTCACATCTGCGCAGTCCACCACAGGCGTTTTCTCTTCCCTCAACAGTCTCTGAGACACCACCTCTTTATCCTCTTCAGCCAGTGGGCCGGACCCTTCAGTGTCATGTTCACTCCCCTCGATCGCTACAGCGACCGCAACCACCAGATCACCCGCTACCAGTACTGTGCTCTCAAGGTAAGCACTACCCACACTTCCTGCTACACAGCAGGAGTTATTCTATCAGAAACCTTTAGCATTAACTCAACTTTTTTCTCTCCCAGGCCATGTCAGCAGTTCTGTGTTGCGGCCCAGTGTTTGACAACGTGGGTCTCTCTACTGACGGCTATCTGTACAAATGGCTTGACAACATCTTGGCCTGCCACGACATACGGGTAGGTCAACTCTGAGTGAGATCGACTGTTGCCTAAGAAGAATTGGCCAATTCTATCATGATCAAACAGAAACTTACCCCAACTTGTTATTACTTGTCATTCAAGTCTAAATTCTCCTTAATTCTGTTGCTCCTTTTGTGCCGTTTGCTATCTGTATATTAGTCCCTCTACATAATAACGTGTTTTCCCTACTGTAGGTGCACCGACTGGGGTGTGAGGTGGTCATCCTGCTCTTAGAACTGAACCCAGACCAGATCAATCTGTTCAACTGGGCCGTGGACCGCTGCTTCACTGGATCTTACCAGCTGGCGTCCGGCTGCTTCAAGGCCATCGCCACTGTCTGCGGCAACAGGTGGGGAATCGTGCATTTGATAGAATCTGCCCTGCTGATGTTTTCTCTATCAAGAAGATCCGCCAGCTCTGTAGCTTCTGACCTCCCTGTTGGACAGTTATTACTGGAAAGATATTTTTAGGCTATATCGTGATGTACTGTAAAATAACACATCTGTTTGATTTAACCCTTTAATGCATACAATCATACCAGCTGTTCCAGCAAACTAATCTTGAGGTGGTGAGGTGGTGTACTCATATTGGTCCTTGGAAATGTATTCTTATAAAGTTTGTCTAATTATCTCTACACAATTGAAATTCTTCTCGAAATACAGTTTGCAGGCAGTATTTATTTTTATTTTTTTTAATTATCATTAATTGTATTTATTATTTAATATTTATTTATTTTGTTGACAGAATGACTTTTTGAATTTATGTGTCACATTTACCGGAAGATCACTTTTATTTTGAAATCAGTTTTTGGTCGCTTTTATTTTGAAGCCAGTTCTCGCATCCTCTTACCGTAATGCATAGTATATAGACGTAGACCACAAAACAACGTGGGGGCTAGTTTGACCATT
This sequence comes from Sebastiscus tertius, assembly GCA_916701665.1. Classification (NCBI taxonomy): domain Eukaryota; kingdom Metazoa; phylum Chordata; class Actinopteri; order Perciformes; family Sebastidae; genus Sebastiscus; species Sebastiscus tertius. The sequence goes on along the minus strand of CAKAOH010025894.1, from coordinate 31,546 downwards.
TCTTTTGTAAGTGGAGGCTGGCATCTTCATCACCTTTTCCGACCTCAACACGTATAAACTGTCTTTGGCGCTTCACTTCTTTTCCGCTCTCTCCAGGCTCTTTCCCTGTTCCCCGCTTCCCTCCAGATATAAAAACACACGCCCCATACGCACATCCATGCTCATACGCCACGTGTACTCGCCCAGGAGAGTGTGTCTGTGAGAGGGAGAGAGCTGCAGGAGAAGCAGAGCCCCAAAGCGAGCCTTATGCCGGTTGCTTAATATTTGTACTGGATGTTGGCGATATAGTCATTTACTACATCCCACGTAGAACAAGCCACAATACATCGAGTATATCCGATATATCGCCCACCCCTTTTTGAAATGTTATTCCCCACACTGCCCACAACTGTCTGTTAACATCCATTGAGTTAGATTTCACTGTAATAAGCAACTAATGACCGTTTCTCCTCACTTTGCCAGGAATTACCCCTGTGACCTCGTGACCTTGCTCAATCTGGTGTTATTCAAGGCCTCAGACACCAGCAGGGAGATATATGAGATCTCAATGCAGCTGATGCAGGTACATACACACATACGTAAAGGGTACATAAGCACAGTTCTAATGTTAAATATGTATTAATTGTATGCAAAGTTGTGGAAAATGTGAGCACAAGCATAAAGCGGAAACCTGCCAACGCATTTGGACTGTAACAGATAACTAATATGTGTGCAGGTGCTGGAGTCTAAGTTGTGTGCGTACTCTAAGCGGATGGTGGAGCAGAAGCCCGGTAATATTTTGTATGGAACACACGGCCCCCTCCCTCCCCTGTACAGCGTCAACCTGTCTCAACTGTCCATCCAGCTGGCCAGCATGTACCCAGAGCTCACTCTGCCTCTTTTCTCAGGTACAGTAGAGTGTATCCAGTATCTTGTACTGGATACACTTCATTACAAAGTCCAGGAAACAGGACCGAGACCGGAATCCTATTATGTTTCTTTTGTGGAGAACAGTACATCCTAATTGCAGACGTAAATAAATACTCCACTTCACTCACCACCCTATTATGTCTCCCTACAGTACACTATCATGTTTCAACAGCAAACACTGTATATCAGATTAGGTAAAAAGTGCTGTGCTATCATGACATTACGGGCAAATGTGCTGAGTACTTGTATCTAGTGTACCCATTAAATACTGAAGCATGCGGGGTGATCTACAAAACAGCACAATCTCTTTGAACCCTCACAATTGAAACTCCCAAAAGGACAGTTGTTAAATTGGTAACACTTTATAATAACCATCATTTATAAATGGTAAATTTATAGTTAATTAAACTTAGTTGATAGTTATTTCACTGTTAACAAACAACGAAATGATAATTAATAATGTTTACTAATTATTAGTAATGCTAATTAATGCTGTTTTAACAGTTTATTATAGTATATATAAAATTATCTGTTAATGATTAAGATATTATTTGTAAACCTTGTAGAAATTGTTTGTAAAACATCTATAAACATTACAGAGATAGATATTTATAACACTTTTGTAATGGTTAATAATGGTCTTTAAACATAATTTGGATAGCTATTATAAAGTTACAACTGATGATTATAATACCGTGTTAAATGGTTAATAAATACTTTGTAAAGCATCTATAAACATTATTTAGATAGACAGGTAATACTGTGTTAATGGTTAATAATTGGTTTCTGGTCCATCTATCTATGTAATGTTTATAGATGTTTTACAAACAATTTCTTAAAGGTTTACAAATCATTTGGTAATCATTAACATATACTTAATATACTATATAAAATGTCAGAATTTGTACGACAATAAACTGATAATAGTGTACTAATATATAATCAGAATTGAATTGTTATCGTCTCTTATCAGCTACGATACCATGTATAATAATAAAGTCATTATTTCATATTACACAAACTAATAATGTGTGAATATTATAAATTATCATTACATTTTTTGTTAACAGTAAAATAACTATTAGCTAAGTTTAATTAACCATCAATTTACCATTTATAAATGATGGTTATTATAAAGTGTTATCGTTAAATTTGCTCCCAATGTCTTTCTCCTGTTATTGAACACATTTAAAAGAGCGCTTCTAACATTAATTCCTCTGACATGTTTTTTTGCCCGTGCAGAGGTGAGCCAGCGTTTCTCAACCACCCACCCCAACGGCAGACAGATCATGCTCTCCTACCTGCTACCCTGGCTCAGTAACATTGAGCTGGTGGACACGGGGCTCCTACCCCCGGCTTCAAGCCCCTGCACACCCGAGGAAGAGCCTCGCGGTCCGGGGCAGGGCATCGGTCTGTCCCCCAGTCTAAGAGGCAACGGCTGGGGCTCCCTGCAGGCGACTTCGCTGGTGCTCAACAACCTCATGTTCATGACTGCTAAGGTAGGAAGCCACATTTGTGAAATTACTTCCCCCTTTTCCAGTGAAATCTCCTGCATTTCAACTGCATTTTTTTCTTCTTCACATTATCAGTACGGAGACGAGGTTCCTGGCCCAGAGATCGAGAGTGCCTGGAATGCTCTGGTGTCTAACGAGAGGTGGAGCAACAACTTACGGATCACCCTGCAGTTCCTCATCAGCCTGTGTGGAGTCAGCAGCGACACCACACTGTTGCCTTATGTAAGTACGGTCCGTACAAACCGACACGCTGATTTAAATACCATAACGAATGTGCAGAGATGATGTGAATTCATATTTGTATTTGTTTTAGATAAAGAAAGTGGTGATCTACCTGTGTCGCAACAACACCATCCAGACCATGGAGGAGCTCCTGTTTGAGCTGCAGCAGACTGACCCAGTCAACCCTGTGGTCTTGCACTGTGACAACCCTCCCTTCTATCGCTTCGCCGCCAGCAACAAAGCCTCCACCTCACAGACAGGTGAGAGGAGACGTTCCTGTCACATTTTTAATCTCAACCTTCAGCCTCGAACTTGACAGTTTTTTATGTGACAGATGATTGATTGTCCTGTATTGCTGAAGATTATCTCTGAAATGTGTTATGCGTAGGCACCACGTCCAGCAGTAACACTGTGGTGGCTGGACAGGATAACCTGACAGACACAGATGAGAACAAGCTGGTCAGAGAGAGTGAAGAGCGGTCAGTATTAATACATTCTTTTATATATATATGTGTCTCAAAAGGCTTGTGCAAGCAGATAAAATATGTCCGCACCATTTCAGTTCCGCAGTCATATTAGCATAAGACTTTAAAGTCACGAAGCAAGACTGTACACTTTGCAAATTCAGAATTTTTAACTTTTAATGTCATGCTTTTGTCTCAGCATGGCCAGGGCTCACAACAGACTGGAGTCTCGCTACAGCAACAGCTCAGGAGGCTCCTACGAGGATGAAAAGAGTAAGTTGTCTTGGTTGTCATGAGAACGAATATGTACAAACTTGCTGTACTTGTACAATGTGTACTCAGACACACAGCCCACGGGGACTCGCAGCTGTCTGATCTTTGTAAAGACCTCCAGGACAAGGATTCTTCCTATCAGTCCCCAGTGTTAAACAGTTTAACCTAAGAGTTTGATGCTAATTATCACTAATCCCCTCCGTACAGGCTGAATAAACACGGCTATTCTGGTGTGGCCAGGCTGAAAACTGTGCGTCGTATTCACTGCATTTGTTGGTAATGTCGGAGTTGTATATCATTTGGACATGAGCCAAGGCCCACCACTGTCCCCTATGACACAGATACACAGATTTAACCTCAGCCACGCTGATGGTCAGTCTATCTTTAGCACGTGTATGTGTTGGGAGACTTCCAGGCGTGACTCTGCTGCTGGTAGTCCTCATGTGACCAAGCAGAGCTCTAACCAACCAAGTGCAAGGGTGGGTCCATTTCTTTCAGAAACTGGACCCTTCATGTTTTTCTTCAAGCCAGCGTTTGACTTGAAAATGAGCTCTGTGGCAACGTTTATGATACTTTCAGGTTTTGTTCAGCAAGATAATCTCCACATATGACCACTTTTATGATTTTTGAAGTGTGAATTCAATTGGCAGAAGTAAAAAGATAATGTTAGGCTATAGACAAACTACACCACGGTCGCATGAACGAAAGTATAAACAAGAAGAAGAAGAAGAAGAAAGGCACTTTATTGATCCCCAAGGGGAAATTATTATTATTTTTTTTCCACTCTGTTATTTTTACACATTACATAGTACACACAGGCCCGAAATACACACACACAGGCACAAACAGGACCTATATACATGCATTAATGGAGAGATGTCAGAGCGAGGGGGCTGCCCCTGACCGGCGCACCGAGCAGTTGGGGGGTTTAGTGCCTTGCTCAAGGGCACCTCAGCAGTGCCCAAGCCACACTCAGTACTTGGTCCATGTGTGTGTTCCCAAGCCAAGTCCCTATGGACTGAGCTACTGCCGCCCACATGGCTGTAAAGGTGGACAAGAGGGCATGATGACGTTTAGTAGTCTCATTTAGCCACTTGTTAGCAGCCGCCTTTTTTGAGACACGTAAAAGCTTCAAAATTCACGATTGGGATATTTATTTATGTATTTTACTACTACTACTATACTAAATATTGGTCTATTTGTGATTGGTCTATTTTTGTAGCTGACCCACTCCCACCATATGCTGGTTGGTTACTGGGTGTTCTGGAGACCAACCATCCTCAGCCGTTACCCATGCCTGTTAACGGAGGCTGCTGGGCTCCTCTGGTCGACTACCTCCCAGAAACCATCACACCTCGAGGACCATTGCACAGGTACAGCATACACAAACACACTGTACACTACAGACTGTTTACTCTGAAACAACCACATTAATCACACACAGAAAAACAGACAGTGGTGTTACTATCGGCAACGGATCAGCAGACTCAGCAAAGCGAGGTATTTTCTCACACAGACTAGTTACACCTCCTCACAGGTGACCTTATAAACTCCAGCGCAGAATGAAACCCAGCCAGCTCGCTCTGTCTCTGCTATGTAGAGAATGTATATTAGGAGGGATTTAATTCATCTCTCTCGTCACCTCAGAAGTCATTACTGAAGATTTAGTTTAGATTTATGATGCATGTATTTACAAGAAATTACAGCAGAGCAGACTGTTATGTGACATTAATGAGGCTTTTCATGCAGGCAATTACAGTTTCTGTTTATTCGGTTTGTCATGTTAATTATCATTCAGTACTAACAGAAGCCTCACAAGCAGCAATATATACGCAAAGCCAGTTTCTAGTATGAGAGTTTAATGATGATTTGCACTGAGTGACAGATACACCTGCCTAAAGAAAGTCCCTGGAAATATTTTTTTTTTGCACAATCAGGTGTCTCAGTTGTCTCGAGCATATTCCTTAACTTGACGGAAGTACATTTAAGAGATAAAAGTAATTTAAAAAAATACAGGTTTTCTCTTGAATGTAGTTGTCTTGAGTTTTTTTTCTATTCTGATTTGATTTAGAGCTGAAACAATTAGTCGATTTAGTTGATTTAAAACGTATCAAACTGGACTTGAACTTGGTTTCTCAGGTGTAATATCGCAGTGATCTTCATGACTGAAATGGTGGTGGACCACAGCGTGAGAGAAGACTGGGCTTTACACCTGCCCCTGCTGCTACATGCCCTCTTCTTGGGTAGGCGTACACAACACACACACATACACATAACTCAGATATGGTCTCCTATCTTTCTCTTGGTACCAGTTTAACCATTAGCTGATAAATCTTGAAAAAAAAGAGGTATGAAAAGTGTGATTTGTTGTTGTGCAAGTTTATTCATCAGGATAAACACCTTGAGATGAATCATCTCATTTTCGAGGGGGGTCCTAACATACAATACAAACAAAAAGGAATAACAAGAAACGAAACAAAGACATTTGAGTATTAGGAAAGATAAAAAACAAATCTACAATTCAGTCGACACACTACAACAATAAACACACAAACATCAGAAAGAAGAGTACATCGATGAACACAACCACTTTATGGCCGAAAAGAGGTTGGTGAACAAATGGAAACAGTAAAAACAAAACACAGCCTAAATGTCATGCACATTTTGACCAGATGTTTTTTTGGAGAGTGCCATATTCCTGTGTGAAAAACTGGACTAGCTGGCTGGCCAACCGTATGAACTCAGAGAAGTTCTCCAGCCGGTCTCACTCTTATCTCCCAATGAGGGAGGAGGACTTAAGGTGGACTTAAAGAAACTAAAAAGATAAGATCGACAATCATCATTCACTGTCACACAAAAAAGGGTGTTACACAGACACATACGCACAGAAATAACCTTGAGGTGTGTAGGTGTTTTCTGTGACGTCTGATATGCTCGTCTCGTGACAGTGTGAGGTTTTATCTCCGTCCCTCACAGACGTGCATTTCAGGACGGACCGCTCTCTTGAGTCACCGAAGACACAGACACATTCCCCGGGGCCTGCATTACTCACCTAGACACGTGGACACATACCTACCCTGTCAGCTGTGCAGAAATGTATTATTATCAGTGGGTCTGAAAAGTGAAGCCAATGCCTTAAACTTGCATTCTTTCTAATTGCCAGCAGGGGGCGACTCCTCTGGTTGCAAAAAGAAGTCTGATTTTCTAGAAGTCTATGAGAAAGTTGCCTAAAAATGTCTTATTCAATGTTCAGTTGTGCTTAGCTCCACCCTCTCGTGTCGCTTCCGGTTGCAAAAAGGCAACATGGCGACGGTCAAAATGCCAAACTATCCAATCTGTGCTACTGTGTGCATGAAGTTGTCAAAGAATCCATGTTGTTTCATATATTTTTACAGGCAGTGTATTGGGAGAAATGTTTTATTTATAGTAATATAGATACTATACATAAGAAACAGGAGACTCAGGCTCCCTGGTTGGGGATTGTCATAGCCCTTGTACAAGTGGCTATTTAAGAAACTGTATGCCATCCTGGACACAGCAACAGTATCTAGCAATATTTCAGTTCTCTTAAAGGACCAGTGTGTAACATTTAGGGGGATCTATTAGCAGAAATTGAATATAATATTAATAAATATATTTTCTTTAGTGTATAATCACTTGAAAATAAGTATTTTGTTACCTTAGAATGAGCCGTTTATATCTACATAGAGAGCGGTTCCTCTTCATGGAGCCGGCTGCCATGTTTCAACAGTAGCCCAGAACGGACAAACCAAACACCGTTAACTGTTCCTGCTTGGGCCGGAGTCGATAACGTTACTCTCTCCCATCACCGCCGCTCTCTCTCTCTCTCTCTTGCTTCACCACTCACTTCCTTCTCACACACACAATCTAGACACACTTTACACACGGGAGAGGCTTCAGTTGGTTGCAATCTGCAACCTCACCACTAGATACCGCCAGATCCTACATACTGCTCTTTTAATATATGTTGTCCCTATAGATAATAAAAGATAAAATTAAAAAAAATGTATTTACAGCAAGACAGATATTCAGATAAATGTCAGCATCAGTCCAAGCTGTAGTATAGTATAGTCATTTTAATCCTGTTGTTGTCTTACTGGATGTGTATTTTATCGGCCAGGTTTGGACCACTACCGACCAGAGGTCTATGAACACAGCAAACGCCTCCTTCTCCACCTCCTCATTGCCCTCTCCTGCAACAACAACTTCCAGGTCAGAGTGGGATCCTAATACTTGTTATTTTTTAGAACATTTTAGCTTGTATTTACATTGTATTGCATGTAGTGAACCCTCCTTTTTGTTGTTTCCAGGTAATAGCCTCAGTTCTGATGCTGACGAGAGAGATCAGTGACAACAAGACCCTCACCATTAAGTCCAGCTACCACACAGAGTACCAGCAGTCGCGTGAGTAGAAAATACTCCACATGCATACACGCGTTTATTAATCCTGTGACATTTACCAGTGTATAGATTGATTGTTCGATCACTGAAACAGCACGTAGTACACTTTATTATGTATACTCTCTCATCACGTTCCCTTAGATGCACCTGACTTCCTGCGAGAGTGGCAGGCGTCTCCAGTGGCGGACTCCGGCCTCAGCTCCACCTCCAACTCCTCCTCCGCCAGTCTGGGTGGCGGCAGCACTGCAGGCAGTGTTGGAAATTTGCCCCTCGTGACACCCGATGACCTGGAGGACCTCGAGGACACGGCCAATGAAACTGACGAGAAGACAAACAAACTCATCGAGTTCCTCTCCACAAGGTACGCACACCTCCAGGGCATTTCGTGCAACTCTAGAAGTTTGGCGTACAAATGTTCGAGCAGGCGTGTTAGTGAAGTGCATGCGTGTGCGTGCGTGTGCGTGTGCGTGTGTGTGCACATAGTCAAAGTGCTTGTGTAACGTGTATGTGGTGCTACTGGTGGTGGGTATACAGTGCCTGGAGTACTGTGTTGTCGTTGCTCAGAGCGTTTGGGCCGCTGTGGGTGCACGAGGACATCACGCCAAAGAACCCCAACTCCAAGAGCACGGATCAGCTCTCCAACTTCCTCCGCCACGTCGTCTCCGTCTTCAAGGAGTCCAAATCAGGTGAGACACCGCTCACGTTAATGCTAAATGTCTTTTTACTGAATATCAGAAATATCAGGGCTCACTTACTAGCTTATGATTCATGTGTGGCATTGCTGAAAATCCATATTCAATTTTCAAATGACCCTTTGTACCCGTCTGTTTATACAGACTTCCACCTGGAGCATCAGCTGAGTGACGTGGCTTTACAGACGGCTCTGTGCAGCTCCTCGCGTCACTACGCCGGCCGCTCTTTCCAAATCTTCAGAGCCCTCAAACAGCCGATCAACAACCACGCCGTCTCTGATCTGGTCTCGCGCCTCGTCGAGGTGGTGGGAGAACACGGAGACGAGGTGCAGGTGAGTGATATCGAGAGATTGTCGGGTTAGAAACAATAGTATATGAGAAAACTATTAGAGCACTTAACTTCCTCTTTAAATCTGCAAATAAGAGTGCATGTTGGTGCTGATGAGTCTGGTCGTTTAACCCTTTAATAACGGACCTTCCGGGGAGCAGCCATGGGGAAGTTGCTGTTTGCATGATCCTGTTTAAATCAATCTAAAATAAAAATCATAACAGCTGGAGCATTCATTCTTTTTGCAGTGGAAAGCTAAGATTTATGTCTTTCGGGTCATCATTCATTGAATGCTCGTGACAACATCATTAAGTTTCGTTACCTGTGGAACGTAACAAAACTATCAAAAAGCCTTTGCACTCGTTCTGCTCATTAAAATGAGCATATCTCAAAAACTAAAAAATGTGCTTAGTTCAAATAACTTATGAAGTGTTAAGAAATATTTTGTTCAATATTTTGTTTTGTTCATCTTTTGTGTGTTTATTTGGTAACATTTTATGGAAAACATGTCTTATTAAGACACAATTTCAATACTTTTATCAATTATTATGGTTTATTGAATTGTATAACCTTTTAGCTTATGTTGTACAGATTTGAGGGATATGAAGAATTTGAAAATACACCTCAATAATGACATCATAATAAGCAAAAATACCAATGTAGGCACTGGCGGACCCTTTCTATTGCAGAGTTCAAAGGGTTAATTCAACAACACGTGTGTTTCAGGGCTACGTGATGGAGGTGCTGTTGACGCTGGAGTCAGTGGTGGTGAATCTGGCCGAGTGTCTGAAAAACAGCGACCTTATGGCGGCTCTAACCAGGTAGGCTCTTTATGAATGTAAAAAAAATCAATTCATCCAAGCCTTTATGTTGTGAAAACTCACTTCCTAGTGATTTTAGGACTCTATATTCAGGTGTATTCACTTATTCTGTGTCTGATTCACAGGACGTCGTCACCCGACTTCGTGACTAGTGACAAACTGATGAACAGAAAGAGCACAGGTCAGTTGAACTTCCCCGGCCCTGGATTTGTAGGTCTGTCGTCACAACGCCACCAGCGCTCCTACTCGGTTCCCAAGAAGTTTGGCGAGTGCGGCCACCAGTTGAGTGATCCTCCTCGCAGCGCAACTCTGGATCGCATTCAGGCAAGAAAATGAAGACTGATGTTTAGTGTGACATCCTTAATGCTGGAGCAGACTTGTTGAACACAGTGCGTCTCACTAATTCTTCTAATTATATTTATGTTCAATCTACAGGCCTGTAACAGTCATGGCCTCGCCCGAACAGGAAGAACACCCGGGTCCTGCACGTCATCGACCAATCGCATCGATCCCAGCGTTCTATCGGATCCCGCCCACGTTTCCCATCCGTCAACGATACTGGCCACGGTCTTCTGGGTGGCGGTGTCCCTCATGGAGTCAGACTTTGAGTTTGAATATCAGATGTCACTTCGCCTCGTTCACAAGCTGCTGTCAAAGGTAGATGAGATGAATTTGCGGATCTTAAGAGGGGAAGTTATGTTATTGTAGAAGCAAAAGTCTGGACAGAGGTAATAAGAAGAAGGCTGTGCAGCTCCTTACCACCAACTGGGCCAACTGAGAAGAGCCCCACAGGGTGAAAAATTGTGCTGTTTATTATATTTTTTTAATTAAAAAATTGGATTCCCAGCTATCAGCACTTTGCAAAGTATGGACAATTGGCTATAAAACCAAATCTCAGGTTGTCAGAATACATTTCAGGAGGAAAACGAAATAATACAATCAACTTCCAGTTTCAGTTTAACCAAAAAAAAACTCTAATTTCCCAGGTGCCCTTAGACAGAGCAGAGAACCGCGAACGCCTCGAGAAGCTGCAGGCTCAGCTGAGGTGGAGCGGCTTCTCTGGGATCCAGCAGCTTTTGTTGAAGGGCTTTACTTCCCAGGCCACCTCCGACCTCACCTTACAGCTCTTCTGCCAGCTCACGCCCGTCTCCCGCGTGCCTGTTGTTGACAGCTCTCAGTCTATAGGTAGGTAATCTTCACCACTGTATTAGCTCAAAACAGTCTGTAGTTTTCATTTATACCAGGTGGTGTTTGAAGTTCAACCTCTTCTCTCGATTTCAGGTTTCCCTCTGAATGTGCTGTGTCTGCTGCCTCACCTGGTGCAGCACTTTGGCCACCCAACTCAGTTTTGCAAGGAGAGCGCCGAGAGGATCGCACAAGTACGCTGCACTTCTTCACTTGAGCCTTTAGTTTACTTCAGTTTCCTTTACGTTAAGTCAGGCTTTATTAAAGCATTAAAGCAAGTTTGTCTAAAGAAAAAAAAGGCATGAGGAATAAACATGAACAGAAAAGATAAGTACAGGCTCTCTCTTTCCCCTCTCTCAGGTGTGTTTAGTGGAGAAGAACACAAAGCTGTCCCATTTGGCCCATGTGATGACTCTCTATAAGACGCGCTCTTACACGCGGGACCCTTTCTCCTGGGTCAGCGTGGTTTGCCGCTACCTTCATGAGGCTTTCTCCGACATCACACTCAACATGGTCACCTATATGGCTGAGGTAAGTACTGATAAGTATGCATTGCATACCTTATTTCTAGGTTTACATCGTTAGCTTCCTCCCAGTGTGATACACTACAAGTAGGGATGTACGTGATTAGTCGACCAGTCACTTAAACGTTGATACCCTCGCTAGTCGGCACCAGAAATACTAGTCGGTTAAACTCATTATTATTTTATTAATGTACACATTTAAACTACATAATGGCATATGCTGTCTCAGCTGTTGCGTTGGAGAGCTGCCATGTCGCAGCCTATAAGCGATGCCAATCCGTGACTCGTCTTATACCACAGCCACCACTGGCGTTTCATCAAATATTACACCACACACCGAGGTCGCGAGGTTTGTTCCTAACCGGGCAACCGGAGCGGACACTGGGGACATTTCAGCGGCATTGAAAATATGATTTAGTGATTGAGAAATGTTATTAATGATTTCAAATGGCTCTTACACACAATATTTAACCTTATATATTAAATTGTGATCAATTTTGACTGTTTTCTTACTTTTAGAGTACTCGACTAGTTAAACCTCAGACAGTGTTTGTGAAGTAAGGACAGCTAGCAAGTGATCCATTTCTCCAGTGAGGTGCAGAATGGATTCATGTTGATATTTTGCGGAAAATTCTCACTTTTCAGTAATCTGCCAGTTAGTAAAGGATAATCCAATCACCTACAGTCTAGTGATATATTGACCAAACACCCGTTGAGATGAATTTACTGGTTGTATGCTTTGTCACTCACTGAACGTCTCTCTTCATTTCTACAGCTGCTGGATAAGGGCCTTCCCAGCATGCAACAGTCTCTCCTCCAGATCATCTACTGCCTGCTCAGCCACATGGACCTGACAGCTGTACAAGTCAAAATGTTCAACGCTGATGTCACGAAGACCATTGAAAAGTTTGTCCAGGTAACTCTCCTGCACTACTTTGTGTTAGCTATTCCACTACTTCTCAGTGTGATTTTAAAAGTATGCACTGCTGTCTCTTTTATACTGTGTTTGTGATGCCGTAGACCATACACTGGAAGGATGCCTTAAACATCTTGAAACTGGTGGTATCGCGCTCTGCCAGCCTGGTTCACCCGTCATACGGCCACTCGCAGGGCGACCTATCCAACCTGGAGGTCAGCAGGGTGTGGGACGGCTCAGCCAAGGCTCTGCCAGGAAAAACACTGGACTTCACCTTTGACATCTCCGAGGTGAAAAAATGTTTGAGAGGAAAAAAAAAAAAAGGACTACATGTAATAAATGTTTGTGAGATTCAAAAACGAGGGCCTGTTTCTCTGTTTTTTCTTGACAGACTCCAGTGATTGGGCGCCGGTTCGACGAGCTCCAGGGTTCAGGGGGTAGAGAGGGGAAGGCCAGAGCCATGGCTGTAACCCGCAGTACTTCTTCCACCTCCTCTGGTTCCAACTCCAACACCATCCTGGTGCCCGTCAGCTGGAGGCGACCTCAATCCTCTCAGGTAGAGATAGACACTTCCACTAAGGTATCGCCACCTCAACATTTTTAGATCTGCCACAGCTTATGTACATTTCTTTACGTAGCCCTAACTGGAAGTGTTTGGTGTGCCAGGCATTAAATACATAAATGCTAATATCATGGAAGCACTGGGCTAAACTGATTTATTGGTTATTTAAACATCTGAAGCAGTTAAAAACGAACAAAGCTGAGAAAGAGGAGAGTTTTTGTCCGTTCCCTCTTTATACTAAGACTCTTTTATTTCTCCATGTCTTTCTCCCACATACAGAAAAGAACCAGAGAGAAGCTGGTGAACGTTTTATCTCTTTGTGGACAAGAAGTTGGACTCACCAAGAACCCATCTGTAAGCTACTTCCCGTCTCTTGTTTACAATTCTCTCCCTGTCCTGTCTGCTTGTTTTACAGTCTACAAAAATCTACAAAAGGGCAGAAGTCTCTTTTGTTTTAAGGCAAAATGTGTTCTCTTTTTTAAAAGTCAAGTTTTTCAAATGATTAACCTTAACATGGTCTTCCAATATTTCCAGATATTCAAGGAGACTAATACCTCTATTGTTCGTAAGGAAGTTGTTTGTTTCCATGTTAACTGTACTACAGTACACTACAGGGTTAACCCTTCGGGGTCTTCAGTCTTACGATGGTGCTTCACTTCTTACTGGGGTAGATCGCCATGGTAACTGATGCTGATCACCTATCCTGCTCCGGAGCAGGTTATGTTTGAGATAAGAGCTCAACTCATGTGAAACACCGCCTAAAACAACACAGTCAAGGACAGCTGGCATATGAAAGTGAGCCTGCTTACCGCTTTGAATTATGCTCTTATATTTATTTTTTTATTTCCCCCCCAAGTCTGTTTCACACCGCCGGGGTCGGGAACACAGCTGAAAGAAGGCTGAAAGTGTCATACACGCCATAATTTCCCTAAAGGGAATAATAATGTATCCACTAAATTTTCTATTTTATTCTATAAACATGTTAATTTAACAGAATACACAAAGTAATTATATTGAGATCAACTCTGCTCTAGATGGATCAGTGATATTATAAGTCTGTTCATTTACGCATTCACACATCGGCAATTTTTTTCTTTTGCCAGCTGTCCTTCCTGCATTTGGCAGCTTCAACTGTGTTACTTTTAGTCTGGATTATGTGTTTAACTTCTTCATATTTGTAATATTATAGTTTGCACTTGTGATTGGTCATATGCTGCAAACACCACCCCTTTAATCTGAACGCTCATAGCCAGATTGAGAAACCCTGGGTTGATTTACCAAGTTGATGACCACCATCGTAGGCCCGTTTAGCAGGATCGCGGTTGTGAGGTTTAGTTAAGCCAGATAACGAGAGGATACCCTGGGTATGTTCAACTCGCTTCGTAGTACAGTCTTCAGCATGTCTGTGACGAGTGTAAATACCTTTTTTTGTTCCTTCCCGTCAGGTGATCTTCTCATCGTGTGGCGACTTGGACATGATGGAGGTGCGGGAGAGTGGCGTGTCATCAGAGGAGGGCGGAACCAGAGACGACACGCTAGACGACACCGCCAGCGAGCAGCAGTTCAGGGTTTTCCGAGACTTTGACTTCCTGGACGTGGAGCTGGAGGACGGAGAGGTGAGATTCCTATTTCGCTGATGGTAGTATCTGTCTCTTTCCTTCACTTTTACCTTTTAATGCACGTTTCATTTTATCCGTCTGTCTTTCTTTAACATCAATATATTTTGAAATGTATTTTTCCTGTCCCTCCTCCTTGTCTCTCTCTCTGTCTAACTCTGTGTCTCTCTCTCTTCCCCTCGCTGCCCAGGAGCTCCAGGTAAGGTCTCTCACACTGAGCACTTACATTAGCTTTTTTCTCAGCGCTGTGGTGTTTGCTGGCTCCTTTGTTTCCCACTGAACCAAACAAAAGGATGATTGTGCTTCATTTGGCTCTCACAGCTTGGTTGCAGAACTACATTTCTGACCTCGTTGCTATTTGTCATCATGGAGATATTGTATGTCTTTTATTGGGGAAATGATTATCATATTGAATGCAAACAACCTTTCCAGCACATTTCCCTGCCATGAATAACATTTTGCATCTTCTGCTTGTCATCAGACGCTCATGTTTTTCATCAAAATGTTCCCCACAGCAGTGAAATTCACTGCTACCACCCGCTCTGCCCTTGTCTTCCAATGTGTGTGTTTTATCTAGGGCGAGACCGTCGATAACTTTAATTGGGGCGTGCGTCGGCGCTCCCTGGACAGCACGGAGCTGGGCGACATGTTGGAGGAGAGCCAGCACTCGGGCAGCACCCCCAGTCTGGGTCACGAGGACCCCCACGATTCAGACGAGTCCTCGGAGGAAGAGGAGTCTTCGACCAGCCAAAGCCTCTCTCACTCTCAGCTCGTGCGTAGCTTTAACTGTTGGATCAATGCGACGTTAACGTCCACTGAAGCCTGAAAAACTTTATTGTCTGTTATTGCAATTTGACAGAATAAGTCCGATCAAAATGATAGATGTCCCCTGGTTTGCCTTCCTGTTCCAGACTAACCCTTCTCCGTCGGAGGAAACCAACCACACTGATTCTCTGTCTACGTCTTACGACACATCTGCCGACCAACAATCTCTCAATGCCACCACACCTGGCCAGGGAGCGCTCCATGATTTTCACGGAGTCCTACACGTGAGGAATAATACACATATACAAACATTCTGTACTTATTAGGGCTGTCAAAGTTAAGGCGGTAATAGTGTGTCAACACAAATTTGTTTTAACGCCACTAATTTCGTTAACGCATTAACGCAACTTGCTATGATTTTTAGGTCATAGCGGGCTCAGTTTTAAAGCTAGAGTGAATATTGGTAATACTGGACATGCCCACTTTATGATAATCACATGCAGTTTTGGGGCAAGTCATAGTCAAGTCAGCACACTGACACACTGACAACTGATGTTGCCTGTTGGTCTTGAGTTTGCCATGTTATGATTTGAGCATATTTTTTATGCTAAATGCAGTACCTGTGAGGGTTTCTGGACAATATTTGTCATTGTTTTGTGTTGTTAATTGGTTTCCAATAATAAATATATACATACATTTGCATAAAGCAGCATATTTGTCCACTCCCATGTTGATAAGAGTGTAAAATATTTGACAAATCTCCCTTTAAGGTACATTTTGAACAGATAAGAAATGTGTGATTAATTTGGCGATTAATCACGATTTAAGTATTTCAATTGCTTGACAGCCCTAACACTTGCAGTATGTATTTGTACGGATGCATTTGTTATCCTCAGGAAAACCGTAATATCTTTGTCTCCTCAGGGGAGGGTGTGCGGGGAGGACGAGGACACCCAGGCCCAGGATGACGAGCTGTCGCTGAGCATCAACGAGCTCGCTCACGGCTCCGACTGCGGCGAGAGCTTCACCCTGGAGTTGCCGGGGCAACCTCTGGATCATCCGTCAAATCTGGACCACAGCCTCAACGCAGACTACTGCCAGCCGCCGCTGGACTTTCTAGACCCCAACTGTCTGCCCAGGTGAATGTGACAGACAGCAGTAACAATATGGGATATTGTTTCACTGGAACTTTCTTATCAGCCGGCAGATTGACTGACAATTGGACTAAACCTCGGTTAAGCTGCAGTCTAAGCGCTTATTATAATCTGTCACAACCAGAATGCCTGTGCATACAGCACTGGGACAGATCAGGTCATTTATTATAAGCTGTCATTCACAATGAAGTGTGCTGTAAATACTTTTCTCTCAGACATCCAATTTTCATTTGCATTCTCATATATGCAAACCCCCCCCAGTTAAAATAATGATAACGCTTTGTGAAAATAGACTTTAAACCTTGTCTACGTAACTAAACACTAATATATTAGTGTTGCATCCCTACATGCTGTGTATGTTATATCCCTGCTGGTTAGATTCAGTGTGTTTTGCGTTTTTTGTCCTAATTTTCCAGACATTTTCTCAAGTATTGAATCATTTCTGTTAAATTATTCCTGTTAGAGGATTTCTATTAATCCTGCGGTGCCCCTTGTAACCCGTACATTAGGCTAGCTTTAAAAAAACGCTGATCATTTTTAGCCACATGAACAGAGGCAATCACATTATCCAACTCATATAATCCCACGAGGTAGCTGGGCACTTGATTTTGACATAAAACCTTTTTAGGGGGAAGGTATCAAAACCTTTTTTTTCTTTGTACCCCCATCTTTCCCATTTCCATGGCGACAGCTTACGTGATGATGTAGATGACTTGGAAGACCTTGGTTTTCCTCCTCCCCCCTCTCCATTTTTCTCCGCCATCTTGGCAGCCTTCCAACCCACAGTGTGTGACGACGCTGAAGACGCGTGGCGTTGTCACATCAACCAGCTTGTGACCGACTCAGACGGGTCGTGTGCCGTCCACACTTTTCAAGTCTTTTCATCTCTCTTTAAGGTAAATCATTTATTCATTCATATTTTTGTTTCTCTGTTATTAACTATGATGCTCTTTTTTTCTCATACCCAGCAGGATTTACATGCATGTATGTGCAACGATACAATAATTCCTCAAACTTGCTTTCTTTCCCAGAACATCCAGGGTAAATTCTGCGTCCTGACCACCGATGTTGCCACTTACCTCGGAGAGGGCTTAAGGGGCATCGGATCAAAGTTCCTCAGGTCCTCACAGATGCTAACTACATGCTCAGATTGTCCCACAATCTACATCGATGCCGACACGGTGAGTGTTGCTGGCAGACATAACTGACTCACGCGTTGATTGTAGCATGTTGCTTGGATCAGCGCATGGTAGTCTGCAAACTAGGGCTGCGTATTGGCAAGAATCTGGCGATACGATACGTGTCATGATGCAGGGGTTACGATTCAATATATTGCGATACTGTAAGCAAGGTGGTGTATTGCAATTTTTTTCAAATCTAATTTTAAGAAAACTGTCATACACCTGCATATGTATAAAATCGCAGTAAAAAACAGTCACTATGTGAAATGGCTACTATGGGGACTAACATCATCACACATAAATACAATTGGACTCATTCAAAAGAGTCTCAGCTTTCCAGCAATACCCAATTTATGCAATTCTAAGACTGTTTAGGGACCCCAGTATGCAGACATGTTCAAATACACCACTTTAGAATAGGCGAAAATAACACATTTGTACTGCATGCAAAAAGTTGCATTGTTTTGGCCCAAAACTGCATGTGATTATCATAAAGTGGGCATATCTGTAAAGGGGAGACTCGTGGGTACCCATAGAACCCATTTTCATTCACATATCTTGAGGTCAGAGGTCAAAGGACCCCTTTGAAAATGGCCATGCCAGTTTTTCCACGCCAAAATTTAGCCTAATTTTGGAGCGTTATTTAACCTCCTTCTCTACAAGCAAGTATGACATGGTTGGTACAAATGGATTCTTTAGGTTTTTTCTAGTTTCATATGATGCCAGTATCATTACTCTTCACTTTAAAACTGAGCCCGCTACAACCTCGGAAAGATGAAATAGCGCTCGGGTCCGCCGACGGCCCGTTGGATTTTTTAAGAGGTTGATTAAAAATCAATACCGCGTTTTGGAGAATCACTACAGTATCGCAAAACATAATATCGCGACACTCATGTGTATCGATATTTTCTTACATCCCTACTGCAAAACAGTGAGAAATGGGTATTTGTCTAATGTAGTCTAACGCACTGAACTCATTTGTTTCCAGGTCATGTCCTATGGTCTCCTTGAAAAGATGAAGTTCAGTGCGCTGGAGCTGCAGGAGTACCTGGACACCTACAACACCAGAGAGGACTCCGCTGTATCGGTAACTTAACCTCTATTGATATATTAACCTCTATTATATATTGATATATACCTATTGATAAAATATGTTTTTTGTATGTAAAAAAATGTGTGATGAACTAACAACATATTCACCATCCCTTCTCTTCCCCCGCTCTTGTCACCATATGTTTTTTTCCCTTTAGTGGCTGAGGAACTGTAAGGACACATTTCCCAGGTGCCCCGGTGACAGTGTGGTTACCTGCCAGCCTGGAGACTCAGAGGAGAAGGTACACAGCAACTTGTTTACAAGTTATTCGCAGGCAAATACGCTCAACATACGGGTCACTTCTGCATCTGTGCTTTGTATTTCTGTTTCTCTTTGCTCCTATGTGATATTGTCACACTTCTCTCTTTGCATGTTTGCTGTGTGTTCTCTAGTTTCTCCTCTTGACTTTTATTCCCCCTTAGCCACCAAGCACTAAATGAAAACGTAAAGCTGCTGGGTTTTACACACTGTTGACTAATTCTCGGTAGCTTGACTGTAAATAGTCATGTTTATACTGTGCTGTGCATGTGTTTGATTGACGCTCTGTCTTCCTCTCACCTCACTCTGACGCCCTAACATGCTCTCTCGCTGTCTAGCAAATGGAGTCTCTTGCAGTAAGTTCTCTTACTTCACTTCACTGCCTCTTAAATAAACTGCTTGATTTACTTTGCACAAGACAATCAGCTAGTCATGTGTTTGTATTCCTTTGCATGTGTGTGTATATATATATATATGTGGTGTGTGTGACTGTTTTATTGTGTCTGTGTGTGTTCTCTGCTACTGATGAATCTGATCCTGTTTTCTTCTTTAATGTTTTCTAGCAACTGGAGCTTTGCCAGAGGCTCTACAAGCTGCACTTCCAGCTTCTCCTCCTGTTCCAGTCCTACTGCTCGCTCATTGGTCAAGTTCATGCCATCAGCTCTGTGCCTGAGGTGAGCCAAGTCATACATCATAAAGGCAGCATTTACAGTCTATATATACTGTTCAGGGTGCTTAGTATTGTAGACAAGGTGCCAGCTTACAGCAACACGGAGTGGGCCCTTAAAGTTAAATCAAAATCGACAAAGTAGAACAGCCAAGGCAGCAGCTCACTGGTTGTAAACAAAACAGAAACAAACAAAAAGGAAAATATACTCAAAACCCACCAGCTATACGGCAGAATCCTGGTCGGATTTCCCCGACTACCCTCATGCACAAAGGCTCAAGGAGCTCTACAACTTACATAACCGACATGCAACATTAGATTTACAGAATACAAGACACATAATGTAAACATGCATGTACTCCTGAAGGCGGTGCATTAGCACCCACCGCAACATCAATTTAAACAAAAATGATCATATAGAAGATAGCTTACAATGAAGTAGGAGCTGCTCCTATTGCCACGCCAGATCACGGCATGGACCCGCATACAGCTAAACTCAATTTACTCTCATTAGCGGCGTGTTCAATATACTACACACTCCATACCAGCCCTTCACGGAGGAGACAAGTGCATTCTTTTCATACTGTCAGTGATTTTGCTCCTGTGCTGACACACACCTGCCTGCCCGCTCTCATCGCCAGCTCTGAAGCTCTTTGTGCTGCCGTTGCCTGGCAAAGGCAGCGGTGTTGGCGGCACGGAGGTCCCCACGGGAACCGCCGATAGACAATAACCTTTTTGTGTTAATAAAATGTACCCAAATTCACAAATATGTAGGATATTACTACTGACATTCTTGTAATATTACATCGCAACAGCTGGTCTGCTGTATTAGTCATGTGTTTACTATGTGTTTATTTGCATATAAAGCAGGGGAAGTGAGATCCGATCACAAGTGGCCACTCAAGACGCATGTGGAGACGCATTCTAATGCCAGGTGTGAACTTTAAAGCTGTCCACTTGTGATTGGATCACCCAAGACACGTGTTAATGCCAGGTCTGAACAGGGCCTATGAGATAGAAGTATGTTCTTCCAAAAGTTCTTTTAAAATTGAACATATAACATCTTTAAATAAATACATTTTTTACCGAATGTGAATCTTCAGTAATGATATAAACGTTCCTTCTATGATGACTTAAAAGCTCACACACACACACACACTGAACCGCCATCTGTTTCCCTCCCACGTCGTAGCTTCTGAACATGTCTCGAGAGCTCACCGGTCTGAAGACCAGCCTGCAGGCAGCAGAGGCAGCGGTAGCCAGCGACCTGGAGCACAAACACTTGGCCCACACTCACGCGCACGCCACCCAGGTGGCGGCCATGGTCGTGCCCAGCTTCCCCACCTCGGAGGCGGCTGTGCAGGCCATACTGGAGTGCCTTAAGAACCACGAGTTCACCAAAGCTGTGCGCTACATCCAGGAGTGCAGGTGAGCAACAAGTCTGGTGACAAGATGACATCAACATCCCGTAGTTTGTGCTTATATTTAATATCCTTAAATATGGATATGTTTATGTCCCAGTATCACGATTACTTGGAGTAGGAAAGAGTCTGAACCATCAGTTAGAAATATAGTGAAAACTATTGTTTTCAGCAGTAGCAGTGCTTTTGCACTCAATCCATCCCACGTATTCAGTACATTACGTGTTAAAACCTTTAAAATAAACAGTTGCTTTATATAGCTGGAACACTGATTATTGGAAATGAATCAAAACCAATGTATGATTCTTACCCAACATACATCAACATGACTTCACCACCTCTTTTTGCTCTCCCCTTCAAAAGGCAGCATCCAGAAAATAACCCAACACACTCATATGTCCAAACACAACATAGACACATGGCACACTGCTCTCACGCCTTCTTTTTGATCTCATTTTCAGGACACAGTGGCCCCACGGCGTGTTTGGCGGCAGCTCGGAGACCGAGGTCCAGACGCTGCTCAACGTCTACTTCCGCCACCAGACCCTGGGCCAGACGGGCACCATCGCCTTGGTCGGCTCCCGCCAGGACCTCAGCCTGATCTGCTCCAAGCTGCTGGAGCTCAACGGGGAGATCCGCGACATGATCCGCCGCGCCCAGGGTTACCGGGTCGTCACAACCTACCTCCCCGACTCCAGCGCCTCCGGGACAAGCCTCTGACAGGAGCTCAGGAGCCCCCCTCCCCCTCCTTCGCCACCCTTGCCTCCCCCCTCGCTGCACCCGCTGACCCTCCCGAAACCATCTCCGCATCCCTTCTCATCTCTGCCGGCTCTTACAGAGGAGGCCCAGCACCCGCACACCTGGCCTCTGCCTCCTCCGTTGTATCTGCTGCCCCGGCTGCACAGCTCCAGACAGATACCTGCCTACCCCGCCATCCAACACCAGAGCCATTTTTAGACCCAAACCTTTCTCTGCTCTCCTCATCCTCATCCACCGTAGACTCTGATACCTCTTTATTTAATTTCCCCAAACCCCCGGACCTGTTCTCATCGCCTAGCTGCTCAAACACACCAGATTTTACACTGCCGCCGCACACACGGGAGCCGAGGAGGAGTCGCCTCGATGCAAACACTAACCTTTATTATCCTCTCAGAGGACATTCATCATTCAACATGCTCCCGACCGTAGCCTCAGAACCCACCTTGCTCACACACTCGGAGACAAACCCATCTCCTGTTCCGGGTTCACACCTCCCCCATTTCCCCCGCTCTCCGTACAAACACTCAAGACCATCCCCGAACCACGACACAGTGTTAACCCACGGCCCCGCCCCATCTTCATCCCTCCTCCCTCCCCCACCTCCCCCTCTCCCTCCCTGTCCCACCGGCCCAGGAGAGGCCGCAGCATGGGGTTGTTGTTGCTCCCTCGGCGGAGCTGCTACGCCCCTGTCTCGCTACCTTGGGAAGGTGGGGCACGCCGCCCTGCCCCTATTGAAAGTAGGGGGGCTCCTGAATGCCGAACCGTCAGACGTCCAGACCTAAGACGTACACTTACAATACCAGAGGACCTAAAGAGCTTCTTTGAATCCAAATGCCTGAAACAGATCTTTGTATCTGAAAAAAGGAGACGATAACATCCAGATACTTGCAGATTTTACACTTTGAGAACACTGAATCATGTCCCAGACACAATGGGATACATCACTAGATACTACAAACTGCTGCCTACTGATAAAGACAACTTGATGTGATTCTATCCGAGCGCTAACTTCGCTTTGTAAAATGTATGTGCTCTTAGTTTAAGTCTCGCTTGACGGTCATCCTTCGGCACTTAAATCTATTCTGCACTTGTGGACCTGTGAAATCTCTTAGCTCGGATCTCTTACTCGCTTCCCAGAGGAACTCAAGACCTGATTGAACTTGATTGACTGTCGCTGCCTCCGTCAGAGAAGGTTTCACTGGTAGTATCACCCGAGACAGTGAGGAAACTACCCGTGACGCTATACATAACATCGCCGGTAGAGTTTTCACTATTGCACTAAATGGAACTTTTGGTAGTTTTTGAAAAAGATGTTACAGAAAGGACGTTTCTGTTTGTTTCGTTACTGTGAGAGGAAAAAAAAGGCTGTCACTTTTCACCGAGAAAGGAAAAGCCAAAAAGCTGGATGAACTTTTTCTCTCCTGTCGTGTCTACTGTTTTGAGACCTCCTTTGGAGGAAATTGTGCAATGCATGACCCAGTTGAATGCTTTCTACTGTACTAGTGTCCCTTTTTGCTCCCTGAAAAGTCTGACCTCTCCAGACTGACTGAAAGACTGATCGACAAAGAGCGGATGCAGAATATCCAAGCGTTTATTCCTCATGCTGCCCTTGCTCTGTTTATATTCTGTATCAGTGAACCAGCTTTTGTCTCCTGACTACTGTCGTGAACATTGGTAGACTAATCATGCAATTAGCTGTGCACTCCTCTGTGGCGAGTTGTAGCATCATTAGTGAGTGTACGCACTGTATATTCCTCACTGTCCTACACTGTTGACCTTATGTGTTCACATGCCAAGAGGATGGTGCATGTACACACTCAAAACTATTTTGTCCTTCTGTCTGTATACTAGTTATGGGCACACAACCATTGTAGCATATGTTTGTGTGTGGTTTGTAGTTACCTTACACGTAAGGGAAATGCTGACATTCAGCACTCATTGTTGACGTTTGAAAACAAAAACCCCCCGTGCTACTACTGAAGTCCAGCACTTCCCGCCGTCAGCCCTTTTTTGTGACTCCCCCTCGTTCCCTCTACTTGCTGTACAAATATCTTTTCCTATTTATATCCGATCAGCTATAAATCACTCATTTGACTTGAGGTTTTATATCGATGTTTGTCCTCTCCAATCAAACTGCCATGCATGCATCTTCTGTGTACTGTATGGAGTGTTTGAAATATTTATTAACAAAAAATCATATTTTATCTGAAAGATATGTTTGTATGAGGTACAAAAGGGAGCTTCAAGCTCATGCGGGTATGTTTTTTTTGTTTTTCTTTTTCCTGTGTGTGGAAGAACGTGTGTGTGCATGCCAAACAAGAAATTGCACATTTTTAAAAGCTTTTTAGATGAAGACTGTAGTTGTTTTTTTTCACCTTGTAAATACTTTTACAGCCTTTGTGAAGTTGTTTTGAGTTGATGCTCTGTACAAGTCGGTGTCAAAGTAAAAAGACATATCAAATTATTTCTTCGTGCATTTTACTTAAAAACCCTCCTCACACTTTTTAGATTGCATTTTAACATTAACATATCATCTCTTGCTTTTTTTTGACACTACAGTACTGCACATTGTTTGTTCTTAATTCTTTAAGACCATTTAGTATTTGTTTTGTTTTGTATTTTATGCTGTTGTGTGCATTCAAGCAACATGAGTCAAACCAAATTGAGCTGTTAGAGCTCCAAAAAGGCCGTGCCAAGCTATAAAAATCTATTCAAAATAATCTACAAGAACTTTTGACATGCAGTATGTTTATTTCATAAACTTTATTTTCTTACAGAAATAGTTAAGTTAAGCTCCAGGATTGATGAAGGTAAACAAAGACAGCCTTTTTTGAGAAGTTGCTTCAAATAAAAACAACCAAGAGAGATTTCATCTACTCGCTGGTAGGAGAATATATGAGTCTCTTCAAGTCGTCGTTACTGGAGGCAACTTCCATTTGTGACGTGTTCAGGTAACTAGACGTCTTGCTGAGGAACGGGAGACTCCAGACCGGAGCGACCAGAGCTCAGACGATGTATTTGAAGCTGTAGGTGGCGTCGCAGGACAGCCTCATGCCCTTGCAGCGACAACACAGGTCCTGGCGGTGAGGCCTCTTCATGTTAATGTGCCTCTGCTTCTTCTCACAGCTGCAGCAGGTCTGAGAGCAGCCCTGAGACAGAGTGAATGGAAGAAAGCAAGAGAAGAGCAAGCAGTCAGAAGGATGCTACAGTTGAAGAAGCTGAAAACACCTTGGAGAGAGACTTGATTCACATTTCCTCTTGGAGCAAGAAAAGTAAATGTACCTTGCAGAGGATTGACTCCACTCTGTAGGGGTTAAACCCCACCTGACACTTCCGGCAGAGCTGCTTGTAGTACACCTGACATCAAATAAATTAAAAATAATGAATCTGAATTATTATTATTAAAAAAACAAACATGACTAAGAGCATGCTAAACCAACAACAAACCACTTACCTTGCTGGTTCCAGAGATGCACCAAACATAAGCACTCTCCCACCGGACGTTGCACTTTTTGCAGTGGAAAAAGCCATACCTCTGCTCCAGGAACTGTGATAAAAGCACATTTAAATTTTCAGAGATCATTTGTGCACAATCACTGCAAACAATTATGTTGTAATGAAGGCGGGTCCATCTACTGTATATGGTATACTGAATTAAACTTTCAGAGTTAAAGCGGGAACACCAACTGAGACAACGGGGCTTACCGTGTATTAACTGGTTTGTGTTTGTTCTTATATGAGCAAAGAAATGGAAGAAAATGGAAATAAAGGAGTATGTAACGTAAATCATTTTACAATATTTTACATAATACAACATATTTTACATGCTACAATATAAACAATATATGTAAAGAAATATAATTAAGATTACAATTTTAAAAATAAGAATATAGGAAATATGTACAGATATTTGCATTATGACGTGCAATATATATCATAACCACAGTGCAAATAAGTAAATACAAAATGCTGAGTGGGATATATTAAGTGTGTTAAAAATAAATGCCACAATGGTACAAATAAGAATATTTCTTGAAATGTACAGTATAAATGCAGTATTAGTGACACTGCCTTTTATGAAATCTATCCATTAATTTCTTGCACTGCAATTTTTATTCTTCCATGTATTCAGTTTTCAATTGTAGATTATTTTGAGCTCCCATTTTAATTTAACCTACTTCAATCTTATTTGTGTGTCATTTTGTACCGGCTTATTTCTTTTATATCTTGTCTTAAAAGGTCTTATTGATAACATTTTTATGTAGACTTATATTATTTTTTTTTTTTAAATTAGACATCTACAGAGCGTTTAGAAAGGTGCCGAATAAAAAAAAAAGTCTTTTCCTGAAAAAAATGACTGAATTAATCATTTTAAAAAGTTTGATAGATCAAAAACTAATGTTTTGTTCATCTCTGTGGAAGAGCCAATAGTAAAACGACGTTGGTGTCACGTGGTGTCTCTGGGAACGTCATTTACAGTGGAAAAAAATAATAAATGGCCGAGATTGACAGTAAACGACTTGTTGTGAAGTAAATGCAATGGATTGAGGGAGGGAGAATGTGACATCTAGTGGCTGAATGTGATTATCAATAGCACCTTTAATGCCCTTTTTATGTCTTATTTTAAACACTTTGAATTGCCTTGTTGTTGAAAAGTGATTTAAAAAAAATATATATATGTTTGGAAACATGCGCCACTAGAGCACAGAACATGCTATAAGGGCCTATAGGTGGGTCTTTATTACTGGATCTGGACACTAGTGATGTGTTGGTCGCGAACAAGTCGGCTCTTTGAGCCGGCTCACATCCGAGAGTCATTTTTTTTATTTCTTTTTTATTATTAATTCAAGGCAGAATGATAGGACAATTTTCTATGCGCCACGGGCACTCCATGCACTGACTGTGACTGAATATTGTGTTAATGACATCCGTGCGACCAATCAGGTGATGATAGACAAGGATCACACCATCGAGCAGGGAGGGGCGGGGGTGCATGGGGCGGCTGGTGGTCTTCAGGCACAGAGCAGGAGGAAGAGGAGGAGAGAAAGAGAGAGAGGAGTGTGGTGCACGAATAGCAGACAAGATGAGTGACAGTCGGAAACGAAGCAGCATGTAAAATTATGATATTCTGGAAATTATAGGGTTTAGTATAATTATATTTAATGATTTAAGTGATATATCTGCACACATACTAATCATAGGTCAAAACAGCTAAAGCTAAATTTGGCTGAACTATAAAAAGGCAGAAGTGGTAAAACGAAGAGCCGTTCGGGAACCGAAAGATCCGGCTCTTCTTGGTGAGCTGAGCTCAAAAGATCCGGCTCACTAAAAAGAGCCGAAATTCCCATCACTACTGGACACCCTGCATGTCCTGAAAAGGATTTCTTTTAAGACCTTCATTATTTCAATGTTCCTATAATTATGAATCCAAAGGGGGAATTTCCTGACAAGAGAAGCCCACCTGAAAGTTGGAGCCCTTTGTAGACTTGTTGAAAGTGGTCTTGTAGTCCTTCACTGTCTCCTCCTCCTCCTCTTCTTCCTCCTCCTCTTCCTCACTGTGATCCGTCTCATCATCATCCCTGTCAGACTCGGCTTGTTCGGCTTCTTCTTCAGCTTCTCCTTCACTTCCATCCTCATGGCAGAGTTTCTTCATGAAGAGCCTGCGGTCAAACACCGGCGAGTAGATGGAGACAGGCCTCAGGAAGCGCAGCTGGCTCACCACCGGCGTCGTGTTGTCCTTCTCCGGGCTCTTGGGGGACTTCGAGGACACCTTCTGGTGGTCGCAGTCCGAGCAGAAGAGCGTTTTGGGACCCAGCGAGCACTGCACGACTTTATCCACTTTGGCGTTGACCTGCACGCCGCACTCTCTGGTGTTGGCTCTCTTCAGAGGAGGAAGAGGAGGTAAAGCTGGGCTGACCTGGGCCAGGATGATGGCCCTACAGAGCTCCAGGTAGTTGAGACTCTGGGGGGTCATGTTGAGGCCCTGGGGGGTCATGAAGCGGCCCTCTCTCTTTCCCCAGCCGCCATCAGAGCACACATTGTGGGGTGGAAACGTTGACAGGAAGCCCTCCATCCTGGAGCCAGGAAACCCTTCCTAGTAGTTCCTGCTGGGATTTAAGCAGGTTGCATTCTTGTTGCACTAATTGGTTGATTGAGAACAGGGCTGTGGTGCTCTCATTTAGCTGCACATATACACACACATATTTAGGATTATTCAGCTATAGGTTTAGGGTTACATTTTTAACTATATCACTATGAAACTTCCACAGTTGATTACTTACATTAAGGCAATTCATTTTTGTATTAGGGGGAATTAGCCTATAATGTGGGACATTTTTTTGCATTTCAGATTTCTGGAATATATTGTGATGTGTAATAATAATAATAATACATTTATTTATATAGCACTTCTCAAAACAGATGTTGCAAAGTGCTTCACAAGACAATAAAAGCAGATAAATAGAGTCAAAGAGATGGTAACTGTTAAAACAGAACATCAGACAATAAAAGCAGATAGAGTAAAAACAAATATGGTAACTGCTAAAACAGAACATCACAGAACATATCAATAATAACAGAAGTGGTAAAATGGTAGGACAAATTGATAAAACAAATATACAGTATATAATACATAAATGTGTATAAATGTACACATGAGTCCAGAAACGGATGTATACATACATATATTTATACCCTTCTACTTATAGGAATGCTATCCTAAAAAAAAAAAATGTTTTCAAAAGTTTTTTAAAAGTGGATACGGAGTTGGATGATCGTATCTCTATAGGAAGTGCAATCCAGAGTTTTTGAGCCTGATCACCTCACAAAATTGGACCTGGGAACAGCAAGAAGTAGCTGATCAGATGATCTCAGACCATGTACAGGCGTATAAGGTGTTAAGAGATCCATTATGTGTACTGGGGTCAGACCAAGTTGTGCTTCAAAAGTGAGTAATACAATTTTAAAATGTATTCTAAATTGTAGGGAGAAGCCAGTGCACTGATGCCAGGACTGGTGTAATGTGCTCCCTTTTATTAAGGCCCATTAGAAGCCTGGCAGCAGAGTTCTGAACCAGTTGTAGTCGAGAAAGTTACTTCTGACTGAGGCACGAATACAAGGAGTTACAGTAATCAAGTCTGGAAAAAATGAAAGCATGTATGACTTTCTATATGAAGCCAATACATTAAATCCAAACCCAGTGCCACTCCAAAATCCCCAGGATGTGTCCTAATCAAACCAAAAAAAAGAAAATGTAGATATCACACTAATAAAAGAAATGGTAGACATATCAGTACTCTAATGCCAAGTTTTCTCAGACAAATCTTGATTTTCTAATGTGGGACAGTCTATAGTCTGAAATGTGGGACAGTGAAAAGTCTGTTAAAAGATCTAAAAATCATCTTAATTAATATAGGAAACACTCAAGGCTAAATGTGCATTCCCATGTCGAATAACTTTACCACTTATTATTGTTATTGCTGTTACAAAACCTATAGGCTTATGTGTGGATGTTACATGGAGAATCGAACAACATCAAACAAACAATAAGACTATAAATAATAATAGACAAGTAAATAATCATTCAAAAATAAAAAGACTATAATCCTTTTGAAGCATTTAGTCATATTACAAAGACATTAAATATCAATTTTATTGACTTTTATTTGTTTGAGGAAGACCTACACCCACTGAAGCTTATAGGTGTCCCACATTAGGCAGTGTCCCATTTTACGGCAACTCACCTGACAAGTTTTCTGAAATTTCATGTTTAAATAATTATGCAAATGAGGCATTATTTTATCAAATGCATAAATGCGTACAATCATGGGCAGGAGAAATCTGGCAAAAGCCAAAATTGAGAACTTACTGTTTATTTAAGAAGGATTACAAATGTGAAAAATATGTTAAATATAATTTGCCTAAAAGTCAGAGGTCACTTTGTGCACAGTTAAAGCTTCAGTAGGCAGTATATTTTTGGCATCATTGGGCAAAAATTCCATAATAACCTTTCAGCATATTGTAATTCAAGTGTTCTGAGAGAAAACTAGACTTCAGCACCGCCTTATGGAGATGTATTTTGGATGTTTTTATTCCACTTGTATGAAAGAAATAATATTATGAAAGCAAAATTGCCCAAAATCTAAAAATTGATCAGTGTTCAACAATGTTTTTGCCACTAGTGTCTCATTGTGTCAGAAATAAATAATATAAACTCTCTGACAGCCACAGAGACATAATACGATCATAATAGTTCTAATTTATGGGGTTCATCTTAATTCATGTTAATTAACGTAGTGTCTTAAATGTTAAGGTCCAATAATAATTATATGTAAGTGTATGTTGTCAAACTTTAACCTTTCACATTTATTTTTCTCTTATTATGAATGCATTTCTAATTTACTGCAGGATGCTTTAGATTTAAGGTGTGCAAATCTGAAACATTATATTGGAGCTCCCCCTATAGCTCATATTGACCAGAGACCCATCATAGAAAGAAAAGAAAGCTGCTGATCTTTGAGACATGTATTCCTTTTAGTTTGCTGTTCTGTAAACTAGTATGGTAAGACCCTTTTAGTGGCTTAAAACGATCTAGATTTCTCAGGAAAATCAGGGAAATCAGCAATTAGCTCCGTAAAATCAAAGTAAATGCACCTATAGAGTACAAGAGGAACAGATGTTCTTACATGGAAACCTGGCATATGAATGAATAGGTTAGCAGGGGAAGGAAAGGAGGGGGAAATGAAAGCAGCATCTGAGAAAAGGCTGCATGAATAGAGGCACACTGACTTGATTAAATAGCCTTTAATAGGCAAGGACACCTTTATAATATGAATAGCACTATTGAAAGGATTGTAAATATAGTTTAGCATACTCAGGAAGAAACATGAATGTCACCCTAATGAGAGCATTATGTTTATTGTGTCATTTATGAGATCATTTCCTCACAAAACAAAACCTCATTTGAAACACAGTCAGTATGCTGCGTTCAAGTGCTGTCGGAATACTCAGTATTGGAGCGAATTAACCCACCAAGGCAGTTATAAGGAAACTGTCTAAAAAGGGCCCTTTGTGATGCATGCTTGTTTAGCATCCTCTGTACATTATGTCCCCTATTTCAGTGCCTGTTTAACTTGTAGGATATAGTCCAACTGTTGCACATCTTTACATGAATAATTAATTAAGGCATTTTTTTCTTTATTTTGGGAGATAAATCAAAATAACTAATATTTTATTATTTTCAATTTTAAGATATCAAACTGTATTAAACTACAATTAAAATGTATTAAAATTATATTAAGGAATGTTTGTTTAGCATCCTCTGTACATTAAGTCCCCTATTTCAGTGTCTGTTTAACTTTTAGGATACAGTCTAACTGTTGCACATTTTTACATTAATAATTAATCTTTCTAATTTTTCTTCCTTATTTTGCACGACAAAGATTGGGCTGTAGTGATGAATTTACTTCATACAAAATATTTTATTATACTATTTTTTTGTTGTTGCAATTTTAAGATATCAAACTGTATTAAACTACAATTATCCACATTCTGAGCAGCATTTGGTAAACAAAACCAGCTTTACATGCTATGAAACAAAAAATATGTAATATATTATACATATATACATACATATACATATATACTATATTAATATTATATATATATTAAACTGTCTGATTTTTGGTTGTTTGTTGTTATTTTTCTCCTTCCTGTTTTTGTTTTTGTTTTTTTTGTAGCTGCTTGCCAATTTTGTATTGATTAATACATGGACATTTGTGATTATATTCTTTTACTCTATT